>JASTWF010001929.1:0-50561 GCA_030390025.1 Squalus acanthias | reverse complement strand
AGGCCCGTCTGCGGACGTATAAGATCCCATGGAAATTATTCAAAGAGCAGGGAGAGTTCTCTCCGTTGTCCTGGCCAATATTCACCCCTAGACTATCACCAAAACCAGCCTGACAAAACATTTATCTTGTTGCTGTCTGTGGGCTCCTGCTGTGTGAAAACTGGCTGCCACGTTTCCCTATATTACAACAGTGACTGCAGTTCAAAAGTAATTAATTGGCTGGAAAGCGCTTTGGGACGTCCCGAGGACCTGAAAGGAAGTATAAAAATTGCAATTTGGCTTGTTCTTTTAATAGAAGTGTCGGGGGGGGGTGGGGAGAAGAGGAAGGAAACACAAAGTGGTGGGAGGGGTAAGAATAACCAGGCCGCTCCGGCACAATAGGGGACACCTCCCCCCACCCAGCAGGGCGTGCTGAACGACATGTGGAGAGGGTGCAAGGGAAGATAAGGGAACCACTAAAAACTACTTCACAGCAGCTTTAAATCGACCCCTCCGCTACATCCTGGGCTCTCCGCCAAGACGGCCTGTGTCGCTGCGGGACGCTGGGTGAATGAAGACAAAAGGAGTGCCTGCCACTCACAGATCAGTTGTCCCGACACCGAGTGTGTCTGGAACAAATTAAAAGCAAAACCAAAAATATTTATTTGTGCAAGGAAATGGGAGATTAGAAAGCCACAGCAAGGAAGTGCAGGACAATTAGAGACTTACAGCGTGCTCATAGTCTGTAGACATCCCCATGCTTAGTTCCACCGTTTCCAGAGGCAGCTTCAATTTAGCGCACAGCTCCTTGCGACGTGCTGCCAGCATCTGAATTGGCAAAGAAACAAACACGGGTCAAGAAGCGAGCTCAGCGCTCACAATAGTACCAGTGAGCTCTCCCCGAGGCAGATTAGCAAGCGACCCTCTCGCTCTTCATAACACAGAATGAAATTCGGGAACACTGCGTATCGGGCAGTCAGCAGGCATTTGTAAAGGGACAGGACGCACCTGACTGCCATGGCTGAACATTTGAGGAAGAGAGACTATAGATCAAGGGAATGCATGAAAGGATAGGAAGGCATTTGATAAAGGGCCATATCAGAGACTTCTGAACATGAAAGGGCGTGATATTAACGGGATCGGTAGACACAGGCACAGGAGGAGTTCATTCAGCCCCTCAAACCTGTTGCATAGGAACAGGAGGAGACCAATCAGCCCCTCAAACTTGTAAGAGGAACAGGAGGCCATTCAGCCCCTCGAACCTGTTAGAGGAACAGGTATCTTACCTTGCACCAATGCCCATTCACCCAGCACCCCTGTGCTCGCTGACCTACATTGGCTCCGGGTCCGGCAACACTTCGATTGTAAAATCCTCATCGTTGTGTTCCAATCCCTCCATGGCCTCGCCGCTTCCTATCTCTGTAATCTCCTCCAGTCCTACAACCCTCCGAGATCTCTGCGCTCCTCCCAATTCTGGCCTCTTGAGTATCCCCGATTTCAATCGCCCCACCATTGGTGGCCGTGCCACCAGCTGCCTGGGCCCTAAGCTCTGGAATTCCCTCCCTAAACCTCTCCGCCTCTCTATGATTTTCTAAGTGCCCTGATACCACTTCCTTAACAATGGATTCCAGCATTTTCCTGACGACTGATGTCAGGCTAACTGGCATGTAGTTCCCTGTTTTCTCTCTCCCTCCTTTCTTGAACAGCGGTGTTATATTTGCTACCGTCCAATCCGCTGGGACTGTTCTAGAATCTAGGGAATTTTGGAAGATCAAAACCAATGCATCCACTATCTGCAGCCACCTTTTAGAACCCTAGGATGATGGCCTTCAGGTCCAGGGGATTTGTCGGCTTTTAGTCCCTTTAGTTTCTCTAGTACGTTTTCTCTACTTATATTAATTACGTTAAGTTCCTCACCCTCATTAGACTCTTGGCTCCCCACCATTTTTGGTATGCTTTTGGTGTCTTCTACTGTGAAGACACATACAAAATATTTGTTTAACGTTTCTGCCATTTCCTTATTCCCCATAATAATTTCTCCTGTCTCAGCCTCTAAGTGACCAACGTTTACTTTTGCTACTCTCTTCCTTTTTACATACATGGGCAAAAAATGCAGGCCTAGTCAGTGACACCCACACCCCCAGAATAAAAATTTATAAAATTACACACCACTACCCAGACTGCGCCCTATCATCTCTCAGATTCATCGTTTCCTTCTCAACTTGTTCATTTTCCCGTAAAAACCTTTGGCTCAGTGGGCAGCACTCTCGCCTGAGTCACAAGGTTGTGGGTTCAAGGCCCAATCCAGAGACTTAAGCACATATCTAGGCTGACACTCCCAGTGCAATACTGAGGGAGCGCCGCACTGTCGGAGGGGCAGTACTGAGGGAGCGCCGCACTGTCGGAGGGGCAGTACTGAGGGAGTGCTGCACTGTCGGAGGAGCAGTACTGAGGGAGCGCCGCACTGTCGGAGGAGCAGTACTGAGGGAGCGCCGCACTGTCGGAGGGGCAGTACTGAGGGAGCACTGCACTGTCGGAGGGGCAGTACTGAGGGAGCGCCGCACTGTCGGAGGGGCAGTACTGAGGGAGCGCCGCACTGTCGGAGGGGCAGTACTGAGGGAGCGCCGCACTGTCGGAGGGGCAGTACTGAGGGAGCGCCGCACTGTCGGAGGGGCAGTACTGAGGGAGCGCCGCACGGTCGGAGGGGCAGTACTGAGGGAGCGCCGCACTGTTGGAGGGGCAGTACTGAGGGAGCGCTGCACGGTCGGAGGGGCAGTACTGAGGAAGTGCTGCACTGTCGGAGGGGCAGTACTGAGGGAGCGCCGCACTGTCGGACGGGCAGTACTGAGGGAGCGCCGCACTGTCGGAGGGGCAGTACTGAGGGAGCGCCGCACTGTCGGAGGGGCAGCACTGAGGGAGCGCCGCACTGTCGGAGGGGCAGCACTGAGGGAGCACTGCACTGTCGGAGGGGCAGTACTGAGGGAGCACTGCACTGTCGGAGGGGCAGTACTGAGGGAGCGCTGCACGGTCGGAGGGGCAGTATTGAGGGAGCGCTGCACTGTCAGAGGGGCAGTATTGAGAGAGCGTCGCACTGTCGGGGGGGCAGTACTGAGGGAGTGCAGCACTGTCGGAGGGGCAGTACTGAGCGAGTGCAGCACTGTCGGAGGTACCGACTTTCGGATGAGACGTTAAACCGAGGCCCCGCCTGCCCGCTCAGGTGGGTGTAAAAGATCCCACGGCACTATTTCGAAGAGGAGCAGGGAAGTTCTCCCCGGTGTCCTGGGGCCAAAATTTATCCCTCAACAAATGTCACTGAAAGTGATTATCTGGTCATCATCACATTGCTTCTTGTGGGAGCTTGCTGTGCGCAAATTTGCTGCCGTGTTTCCTACATTACAACAGTGACCACACTTCAAATGTATTTCAATGGCTGTGAAGCACTTTGGGACGTCCTGAGGTTTACCTGGAAGTCCGGGTTGGGACCCTCGCTCAAGTCGTAGCCGTATCTTCCTATGGTCATCAGCCCTACAAACTCCAGGCTGGGGCAGCTGGTGAGGACGTGCCTCACCGTATCCACCATCTCCTCCACAGAGAGCCCGTGCTTGCCTGAGGAAGAGGGAGGAAAATCGGTGTCAGACTGGAGGAACCACGAGCAGGGCGCTTCCTGCTTCTCCTCGATGGAAGCTCAAGAAGCTAAACGTTAGGATGAGCAGAGCAGTTAGACCTTGCCCGTATCGCAACACGTTCACCCGTCACTCCCAGTGCTTGCCGACCTACATCGACTCCTGGTCCACCAACGCCTCAAATTTAATATTCTCATTCTAGTTTTCAAATCCATCCACGGCCTCGCCCCATCCTATCTCTGTAACCTCCTCCAGCCCTACAACCCTCCGAGATCTCTGCGCTCCTCCAATTTTAATCGCTCCACCATTGGCGGCCGTGCCTTCAGCTGCCTGGGCCCTAAGCTCTGGAATTCCCTCCCTAAACCTCTCCGCCTCTCTCTCCTCCTTTAAGTCGCTCCTTGAAACTCACCTCTTTGACCAACTGCCCAAGTATCTCCTTATGTGGCTCGGTGTCAAATTTTGTCTGATAATGCTCCCATGAGCAGTAAGATTCTATGATTCTAACAAATAGCAACATTTACAGAATAGGTACAGCAGAAATTCTACACGCCCATCCTACCCTGCGCCAGGGACAGCCCCCCCACCCACCCACCGCTCCAGATCCTGGGACGCCCCTCCCAGCTCCCGGGACCCCCCCCACCAATTGCAAAGCTGGCTCCATCCATTAGCGAAGTTTCACACGGGCAATGCCCCCCCCCCCCCCCAAACCATGGAATCGATTAGAAAAACCAACCAATCAAATCGCTCAAACATCTGCCCTGGGTTTCCGGTCCCCATTTACTTTCTGCACTCGGTCGAAAGTATTTATAACCTCATGTGGAGCACAAAGACCGGCACGGACACATGGGCCGAATGGCCGGTTTCTGTGCTGTACATTCGATGTAAAACAACTAGGGTCTGGCCCAGAAGTGACGTCACCTTAGGCCCCAGAAACAGGAAGTGGCTGCACAGTGTCACCATTCATTCCCCCCAAAATACTGTAATTTAACATTAAAGGACCAATTTAATGAGTAAGAAATGGCAGCAAGACAATCATTACTGTTTTGGCCTGTGGTGCAATGTGTGCTTCTTCTTCTCCTGGTACCTGGGCCGTGGCTCAGTGGGTAGCACTCTTGTCTCGGAGTCAGAAGGTTGTGGGTTCACGTTCCACTCCAGAGATTTGAGCACAAAATCCAGTACTGAGGGAGCACTGCACTGTCGGTGGTGCCGTCTTTCGCATGAAATTGAGGTCCCATCTGCCCTCTCAGGTGGACGTAAAAGATTCCATGGCACTATTTTGAAGAAGAGCAGGGGAGTTCTTCCAAGTGTCCTGGGGCCAATATTTATCCCTCAACCAACATCACAAACAGATTATACGGTCATATCATCACACTGCTGTTTGTGGGAGCTTGCTGTGTGCAAATTGGCTGCTGCGATTCCTACATTACAACAGTGACTACACTTCAATAAGGACTTAACTGGCTGTAAAGCGCTTTGGGACGCCCTACGGTCATGAAAGGCGTTATATAAATGCAAGTTATATCCTTTCTTCAGCGCAGATGCATCACAGGAGTTGCAGTTTTTTGCACCGCTTCTGTCACACACCTCTCCACAGGGAGAATATTATTGACAGATAGCCCCGGGCAATGGCCACGTGCTGGGACCCTGTACTTACTGTCCTCTGCACTGGTGTTGACTTGTACCATGACCTTCAACCTGTGCGGAGCTTGCTTCTTCTGCCAGGAAAGGTTGACCTTGTCCGCCAGTTTGATGGAGTCGATGGTCTCGATCATGAACAGGTTGGGGGCGCCTATTGAGGCAGATTTGTAAAAAATAAAATAAAAGGACAAAGCTTAATAGAAGATCGAATTCTGGAACGAGGGGTTATTCAGTGCCAGTGTGCGCCTCGCGAGTGACGGAACCTCCACTGTCCGCAAGTCACGCAGTCACTAACCAAATGCTTTCACGAACGGAATGTAAGCTGTACACTATTCTATTTGTGGAGCCCGTCTGCGTTCCAGCTTTGGGACACGTTACAAATCTGAAATGAAGTTACGTTTTTGGTTCTGTAACCAAGATCTTGTATCTTCTGGGGTGTCGGCCGTGGCTCAGTGGGCAGCACGCTCGTCTCGGAGTCAGCAGGCTGTGGGTTCAAGCCCCCACACCAGAGACTTGAGCACATAAGCACTGAGGGAGTGCCGCATTGTCGGAGGGGCAGTACTGAGGGAGTGCCGCACTGTTGGAGGGGCAGTACTGAGGGAGCGCCGCACTGTCGGAGGGGCAGTACTGAGGGAGTGCTAGACTGTCGGAGTGTCAGTACTGAGGGAGCGCCGCACTGTCGGAGGGGCAGTACTGAGGGAGAGCTGCACTGTCGGAGGGGCAGTACTGAGGGAGCGCCGCACTGTCGGAGGGGCAGTACTGAGGGAGCGCCGCACTGTCGGAGGGGCAGTACTGAGGGAGCTCTGCACTGTCGGAGGGGCAGTACTGAGGGAGTGCCGCACTGTCGGAGGGGCAGTACTGAGGGAGCACTGCACTGTCGGAGGTGCCGTCTTTCAGATGAGACGTTAAACCGAGGCCCATCTGCCCTCTCAGGCGGACATAAATGATCCTACGGCCACTATTTCGAAGAACAGGGGGAGGTTTTCCTCAATGTCCTGGCAATATTTATCCCTCAACCAACAGTGTTGTTTGTGGGAGCTTGCTGTGCGCCAATTGGCTGCCACGTTTCCCCAGCGAGCGAGAAGGCGCGAGGCACAGCGGGAGCATTACCCATCAGCTTGTTGACGTTGTTTTTTTGCAGGTGCCCGATGAAGTGCCACTTGATGTCGGGACACGTGGCGAGAATCTGTAACCGGAAAGAGAGAGATTCAGAATCAAAGACGTCGAGATCATTGACTGCGTCAGTCAGAAACACAACCAGGGCCACTGGCTCAGGACAGGCGCAAGGGTCAAATTCTGATGTGCAACATTCCAGGAGGTTTCTGGGATCACAGTCTGCAATTTCAACTATTTTTCCGTGATCACACCAAGCATAATGACCCCCCCTCCTCCGCACTCCCCCACACACAAAATATACCTCCACCACCTAGAAGGACAAGGGCAGCAAGCACATGGGAACACCACCACCTCCAAATTACACACTATCCTGACTTGGAAATATATCGCCGCTCCTTCATCGTCGCAGAGTCAAAATCCAGGAACAGCACTGCGGGAGTATCTTCGCCACACGGACTGCAGCGGTTCACCACCACCTTCTCAAGGGGCAACTAGGGATGGGCAATAAATGCTGGCTTTGCCAACGACGCCCACATCCCAATTTTTTTTAGGATTTGGCAGTGTTAAGATGCGTAGCATCAGGCTGGGTAGGTAGATACCTTGTAACGTTGATCAGGGAGAGCTGGGGCGATCTCATGGACTAGGTTCAATCGCCTAAGGGGGCTGGAGAGGAATTTTCCAGATCTCCCCCATCCCCCACACAAATTGGCCTGTTTTTTCACGCCTCTCCCAGGAGATATCACAGCTCCGGGATTGGACGGGGAGTTTCTGTATCGTGAGGCGCGAGGGCATCACTGACTGTGCAGGACAGGCGGGACAGACCAGTGGGGGTCTGCCAATTTACGTTGTTCTCATCAACTGGTTGGATTAACCGGTTCTACCGAAATTCAAATATTGGCCCCACCCCCTCCGCGGATTCAGCAGGGAAACAAACCCCCCCCCCCAGACGAGCTGTAGAGAGAGGCAAGGTCCCGTGTTTCATCTCTGCTCTGTGCTGTCTTAGCATTTGGAATCTATAACGGGAAAAAACACGGTACAGACCCAACACCTGGACAGTGACCATCGGCGCACTTACTGTACCTGACTGTCAGAGGCTTTCTCCACCAGCTCTTGCACCTGTGAACACAAACAGTGAGTTAGAGGGGGCAGCTCCAACAACACTTCAGAAGCCAGACACCATCCAGCACAAAGCAGCAGCTTGATTGGCCCCCCGTCCACCACCTTAAACATTCACTCCCTCCACCACCGGCGTACCGTGGCTACAGTCTGCACCATCTACAAGATGCACTGCAGCAACTCGCCAAGGCTTCTTCGGCAGCACCTCCCAAACCCGCGATCTCTTCCACCTAGAAGGACAAGGGCAGCAGGTGCATGGGAACACCACCACCTCCAAGTTCCCCTCCGAGTCACCCACACCATCCCAACTTGGACTGGGACTGAATTCAACAGCTCTTTCAAAGAGCTGGCACAGGCATGAGGGTCCGAATGTAAGATTCTAGGATTCTATATATTGGCGATCTTTCATCGTCACTGGGTCAAAATCCTGCAACTCCCAACCTTACAGCACTGTGGGAGCACCTTCACCACACGGACTGCAGCAGTTCAAGGCGGCGGCTCACCACCACCTTCAAGGGGCAACAAATATATCACAAGAATGAATTTTAAAAATGAATGCATTAAATCAGAGACAGTAAGACATCGTGGCTACTACACAGTGTGATTGAAGTAACTGCCACACTACGGGTAAATCTTCTGTGCCTGGAGGGGGTGGCTGAGCTGGGGGAGGCCCGTGATCTCAGACTGCTGCTCAGTGCCTTTATGCTTTTGAAAGGTGAAAGATTAGCATTTATATAGTGCCTTTCACAACCTCAGGACGTCGCAATGCCACGACTCACTTGGTCTGCTTCGAAATAGTGGCAGTGGGATCATTTACATCTACCGGAGAAGCAGACAGAACCTTGGTTTAACGTCTCATCCAAAAGACGGCACCCTCAACAGTGCGGCACTCCCTCAGTATTGCCCCTCCGACAGTGCAGCACTCCCTCAGTACTGACCCTCAACAGTGCGGCACGCCCTCAGTACTGCCCCTCCGACAGTGCAGCACTCCCTCAGTACTGACCCTCAACAGTGCGGCACGCCCTCAGTACTGCCCCTCCGACAGTGCGGCACTCCCTCAGTATTACCCCTCCGACAGTGCGGCGCTCCCTCAGTACTGCCCCTCCGACAGTGCGGCGCTCCCTCAGTACTGCCCCTCCGACAGTGCGGCGCTCCCTCAGTACTGCCCCTCCGACAGTGCGGCGCTCCCTCAGTACTGCCCCTCCGACAGTGCGGCGCTCCCTCAGTACTGACCCTCCGACAGTGCGGCGCTCCCTCAGTACTGACCCTCCGACAGTGCGGCGCTCCCTCAGAACTGACCCTCCGACAGTGCGGCGCTCCCTCAGAACTGACCCTCCGACAGTGCGGCGCTCCCTCAGAACTGCCCCTCCGACAGTGCGGCGCTCCCTCAGAACTGCCCCTCCGACAGTGCGGCGCTCCCTCAGAACTGCCCCTCCGACAGTGCGGCGCTCCCTCAGAACTGCCCCTCCGACAGTGCGGCGCTCCCTCAGAACTGCCCCTCCGACAGTGCGGCGCTCCCTCAGAACTGCCCCTCCGACAGTGCGGCGCTCCCTCAGAACTGCCCCCCCTCAGTACTGACCCTCCGACAGTGCAGCGCTCCCTCAGAACTGCCCCTCCGACAGTGCAGCGCTCCCTCAGAACTGCCCCTCCGACAGTGCAGCGCTCCCTCAGAACTGCCCCTCCGACAGTGCAGCGCTCCCTCAGAACTGCCCCCCCTCAGTACTGCCCCTCCGACAGTGCGGCGCTCCCTCAGTACTGCCCCTCCGACAGTGCGGAACTCCCTCAGTGCTGCCCCTCCGACAGTGCAGCGCTCCCTTAGTACTGACCCTCCGACAGTGCGGCGCTCCCTCAGTACTGCCCCTCCGACAGTGCAGCACTCCCTCAGTACTGCCCCTCCGACGGTGCAGCACGCCCTCAGTACTGCCCCTCTAATGGTAGCAGTGCTCCCTCAGTACTGACCCTCCAACAATGTGGCACTCCCTCAGTACTGCCCCTTCGACAGTGCGGCGCTCCCTCAGTACTGCCCCCCGACAGTGCAGCGCTCCCTCAGTACTGCCCCTCCGACAGTGCTGCGCTCCCTCAGTACTGCCCCTCCGACAGTGCGGCGCTCCCTCAGTACTGCCCCTCCGACAGTGCAGCGCTCCCTCAGTACTGCCCCTCAGACAGTGCAGTGCTCCCTCAGTACTGCCCCTCCGACGGTGCAGCGCTCCCTCAGTACTGTCCCTCCAACAGCACGGCATACACGGGCAGAGTACTTACATAGTTTTCCCCAAAGTGCTGCTGGCCATGGCGGTACGCTTCTATCAGGAGTGCCGGCGGTTTGGTCTTGCCGACAGCCACGAGGCGCGGGGCGATGGCGGGCAGGGCCTGCGGAACAAAGGTGAGAGAGAAGGAAACATCAGGCGTCACTTCCAAGTAATGTCCCTCATGCAAAGGGCAGCTTCCATAGCGTGTCTCCCACACGCGGGAACAGGAGGCCATTCAGCCCCTCGAGCCTGTTCCCCGTTCAATGGCTGATCTGTATAACCCCATCTGCCCTTTGTAATTATTCATTCTCGGGTAGTGGGTGTCGCTGGTAAGGCCAGCATTTATTGCCCATCCCTAATTGCCCCGAGAAGGTGGAGAGTGTCTCGCTCGGCCAGTTAATAGTCAACCACATTGCTGTGGGTCTGGAGTCATATATAGGATAGACCGGGTAAGGGCGGCAGATTTCCTTCCCCAAAGAACATTACTGAACCAGTGAACCACAATCCAGAACATAACCATGATGTGGAGATGCCGGTGTTGGACTGGGGTGGACAAATGTGAGAAGTCGCACAACACCAGGTTATAGTCCAACAGCTTTATTTGAAATCACAAGCTTTCGGAGCGCTGCTCCTTCGTCAGGTGAAGTGAAGAGATGCATATAGTCACAGCATATATAGTCAGAGAACACTGCCAGATGATTACAGTTAATCTTTCTAACTGCCCTTTATCACACCTCGGCAGAGATAATCATGGCAATCAAAGGTGTGGATGGTGTCCAAACAGGTCAGTCAGGAAAACATTACATCAAAGACAATGAGGTGGGGTCAAATGTGGCAGATGCTGGGGTCTGTATGGAAAACAAAAAACTTTTTTTGCTGGAAATCACAGCAGATCCGGCCGCATCTGTGTAGAGAGAACAAGCCAACGACGACTCGAGTCTGGATGACTCTACGTCAGGTGGGGTTACATGTAGCGTGACATGAACCCAAGATCCCGGTTGAGGCCGTCCTCATGGGTGCGGAACTTGGCTATCAGTTTCTGCTCGATGATTTTGCGTTGTCGTGTGTCTCGAAGGCCGCCTTGGAGAACGCTTACCCGAAGATCAGAGGCTGAATGTCCTTGACTGCTGAAGTGTTCCCCAACTGGGAGGGAACACTCCTGCCTGGCGATTGTTGTGCGGTGTCCGTTCATACGTTGTCGCAGTTGATGCCGCCTAACCTCAAACAGACCATCGTTCGCAGCAAATTACCCAGCTTTCAGGAGAACAGCGACCACGACACCACACAACCCTGCCACGGCAACCTCTGCAAGATATGCCAGATCATCAACACAGATACCATCATCACACGTGAGGACACCACCCACAAGGTACATGGTACATACTTATGTGACTCGGCCAACGTTGTCTACCTCATACGTTGCAGGAAAGGATGCCCCGGAGCATGGTACATCGGCGAGACCATGCAAACACTGAGACAACGTATGAACGGACACCGTGCAACAATCGCCAGGCAGGAGTGTTCCCTCCCAGTCGGGGAACACTTCAGCAGTCAAGGACATTCAGCCTCCGATCTTCGGGTAAGCGTTCTCCAAGGCGGCCTTTGAGACACACGACAACGCAAAATCGTCGAGCAGAAACTGATAGCCAAATTCCGCTCCCACGAAGACGGCCTCGACCGGGATCTTGGATTCATGTCACGCTACATGTAACCCCACCTGACGTAGAGTCATCCAGACTCGAGTCGTCGTTGGCTTGTTCTCTCTACACAGATGCGGCCGGACCTGCTGTGATTTCCAGCAAAAAAAGTTTTTTGTTTTCCATCCAGACCCCAGCATCTGCCACATTGACCCCTTGTGACCCCACCTCATTGTCTTTGATGTAATGTTTTCCTGACTGACCTGTTTGGACACCATCCACACCTTTGATTGCCGTGATTATCTCTCTGCCGAGGTGTGATAAAGGGCAGTTAGAAAGATTAACTGTAGTCACCTGGCAGTGTTCTCTGACTATATATGCTGTGCCGATATACATCTCTTCACTTCACCTGACGAAGGAGCAGCGCTCCGAAAGCTTTAAAACTGTTGGACTATAACCTGGTGTTGTGCGACTTCTCACAGAACATAACCACCATGGCCCGGCCCCTCAACCCGGCCCCTCAACCCGGCCCCGGCCCCTCAACCCGCCCCGGCCCCGGCCCGGGGGGAGTTTGTGGGTCTCTCCCCCACACCCGGGCCCCGCTCTCTCGGGGTTTCTCTCTATTTCTCTCTCGGGGTTTTCCTCACAGTTTCTCTTCGCGCCGCCGCGCTGCTGATTTTCTCGGTGACGCTCAGAAGCCTGCGGCCTACATCCGACGCCATCCTCATGGCCCGACCAATCACAGCTCGAGCTCAGTCCCGATCAATCACAGCCCCAGCTCAGCCCCGACCAATCACAGCTCGAGCTCAGTCCGGACCAATCACAGATCGAGCTCAGTCCCGATCTAGCACAGCCCCAGGTTCAGCCCCGACCAATCATATCCCGAGCTCCGTTCCGAGCAATCACAGCCCGGAATAGCGCCCCGCCCACCATTCCCCACCACAACCACAACGTCAGACGCTCCAACAGCCAATCACAGGCGAGACAGAGCGCCAATGAAATCAGTGTGGGCTGAGCCAATCGCAGCGCGGTGCGCGGCTGCGCCAATCAGCGTCTGCGGGGGCGGGGTCCCAGCCCGCAGGTTGACTGACAGTAAATAAATCAATGGGGGGGCACCAGTACATGGGGGAATTGGAGGGGCACCTGTAAATTGGAGAATTGGAGGGGCACCAGTAAATGGGGGAATTGGAGGGGCACCAGTAAATGGGGGAATTGGAGGGCACCAGTAAATGGGGGAATTGGAGGGGCACCTGTAAATTGGAGAATTGGAGGGGCACCAGTAAATGGGGGAATTGGAGGGGCACCAGTAAATGGGGGAATTGGAGGGGCACCTGTAAATGGGGAATTGGGGGGGGCACCTGTAAATGGGGGAATTGGAGGGGCACCAGTAAATGGGGAATTGGGGGGGGGGCACCTGTAAATGGGGAATTGGAGGGGCACCTGTAAATGGGGAATTGGGGGGGGCACCTGTAAATGGGGAATTGGAGGGGCACCAGTAAATGGGGGAATTGGAGGGGCACCAGTAAATGGGGGAATTGGGGGAGGCACCAGTAAATGGGGGAATTGGAGGGGCACCAGTAAATGGGGGAATTGGGAGGGGCACCAGTAAATGGGGGAATTGGGGGGGGCACCAGTAAATGGGGGAATTGGGGGGGGGCACCAGTAAATGGGGGAATTGGAGGGGCACCTGTAAATGGGGAATTGGAGGGGCACCTGTAAATGGGGAATTGGAGGGGGCACCAGTAAATGGGGGAATTGGAGTGCACCAGTAAATGGGGGAATTGGAGGGGCACCTGTAAATGGGGGAATTGGAGGGGCACCAGTAAATGGGGGAATTGGAGGGGCACCTGTAAATGGGGAATTGGAGGGGCACCTGTAAATGGGGAATTGGAGGGGGCACCAGTAAATGGGGGAATTGGAGGGCACCAGTAAATGGGGGAATTGGAGGGGCACCTGTAAATGGGGGAATTGGAGGGGCACCTGTAAATGGGGGAATTGGGGGGGCACCAGTAAATGGGGGAATTGGAGGGGCACCAGTAAATGGGGGAATTGGGGGAGGCACCAGTAAATGGGGGAATTGGAGGGGCACCAGTAAATGGGGGAATTGGAGGGGCACCTGTAAATGGGGGAATTGGAGGGGCACCAGTAAATGGAGGAATTGGGGGAGGCACCAGTAAATGGGGGAATTGGAGGGGCACCTGTAAATGGGGAATTGGAGGGGCACCTGTAAATGGGGAATTGGAGGGGGAACCAGTAAATGGGGGAATTGGAGGGCACCAGTAAATGGGGGAATTGGAGGGGCACCTGTAAATGGGGGAATTGGAGGGGCACCAGTAAATGGGGGAATTGGAGGGGCACCTGTAAATGGGGGAATTGGGGGGGCACCAGTAAATGGGGGAATTGGAGGGGCACCAGTAAATGGGGGAATTGGGGGAGGCACCAGTAAATGGGGGAATTGGAGGGGCACCAGTAAATGGGGGAATTGGGGGGGTACCAATAAATGGGGGAATTGGGGGAGGCACCAGTAAATGGGGGAATTGGAGGGGCACCAGTAAATGGGAGAATTGGAGGGGCACCAGTAAATGGGGGAATTGGGGGAGGCACCAGTAAATGGGGGAATTGGAGGGCACCAGTAAATCGGGGAATTGGAGGGGCACCAGTAAATGGGGGAATTGGAGGGGCACCAGTAAATGGGGGAATTGGAGGGGCACCAGTAAATGGGGGAATTGGAGGGCACCAGTAAATGGGGGAATTGGAGGGGCACCAGTAAATGGGGGAATGAGGAGGGGCACCAGTAAATGGGTCAATGGGGGCACCAATAAATGGGGCAATGGGGGAGCACCAGTAAATGGGGCAATGAGGAGGGGCACCAGTAAATGGGGCAATGGGGGCACCAGTAAATGGGGCAATGGGGGCACCAGTAAATGGGGGAATTGGAGGGGCACCAGTACATGGGGAATTGGAGGGGCACCAGTAAATGGGGGAATTGGAGGGGCACCTGTAAATGGGGAATTGGGGGGGGGGCACCAGTAAATGGGGGAATTGGAGGGGCACCAGTAAATGGGGAATTGGGGGGGGCACCAGTAAATGGGGGAATTGGAGGGGCACCAGTAAATGGGGGAATTGGAGGGGCACCAGTAAATGGGGGAATTGGGAGGGGCACCAGTAAATGGGGGAATTGGGGGGGGCACCAGTAAATGGGGGAATTGGGGGGGGGGCACCAGTAAATGGGGGAATTGGAGGGGCACCTGTAAATGGGGAATTGGAGGGGCACCTGTAAATGGGGAATTGGAGGGGCACCTGTAAATGGGGAATTGGAGGGGGCACCAGTAAATGGGGGAATTGGAGTGCACCAGTAAATGGGGGAATTGGAGGGGCACCTGTAAATGGGGGAATTGGAGGGGCACCAGTAAATGGGGGAATTGGAGGGGCACCTGTAAATGGGGAATTGGAGGGGCACCTGTAAATGGGGAATTGGAGGGGGCACCAGTAAATGGGGGAATTGGAGGGCACCAGTAAATGGGGGAATTGGAGGGGCACCTGTAAATGGGGGAATTGGAGGGGCACCTGTAAATGGGGGAATTGGGGGGGCACCAGTAAATGGGGGAATTGGAGGGGCACCAGTAAATGGGGGAATTGGGGGAGGCACCAGTAAATGGGGGAATTGGAGGGGCACCAGTAAATGGGGGAATTGGAGGGGCACCTGTAAATGGGGGAATTGGGGGGGCACCAGTAAATGGGGGAATTGGAGGGGCACCAGTAAATGGAGGAATTGGGGGAGGCACCAGTAAATGGGGGAATTGGAGGGGCACCTGTAAATGGGGAATTGGAGGGGCACCTGTAAATGGGGAATTGGAGGGGGCACCAGTAAATGGGGGAATTGGAGGGCACCAGTAAATGGGGGAATTGGAGGGGCACCTGTAAATGGGGGAATTGGAGGGGCACCAGTAAATGGGGGAATTGGAGGGGCACCTGTAAATGGGGGAATTGGGGGGGCACCAGTAAATGGGGGAATTGGAGGGGCACCAGTAAATGGGGGAATTGGGGGAGGCACCAGTAAATGGGGGAATTGGAGGGGCACCAGTAAATGGGGGAATTGGGGGGGTACCAATAAATGGGGGAATTGGGGGAGGCACCAGTAAATGGGGGAATTGGAGGGGCACCAGTAAATGGGAGAATTGGAGGGGCACCAGTAAATGGGGGAATTGGGGGAGGCACCAGTAAATGGGGGAATTGGAGGGCACCAGTAAATCGGGGAATTGGAGGGGCACCAGTAAATGGGGGAATTGGAGGGGCACCAGTAAATGGGGGAATTGGAGGGGCACCAGTAAATGGGGGAATTGGAGGGCACCAGTAAATGGGGGAATTGGAGGGGCACCAGTAAATGGGGGAATGAGGAGGGGCACCAGTAAATGGGTCAATGGGGGCACCAATAAATGGGGCAATGGGGGAGCACCAGTAAATGGGGCAATGAGGAGGGGCACCAGTAAATGGGGCAATGGGGGCACCAGTAAATGGGGCAATGGGGGCACCAGTAAATGGGGCAATGGGGCACCAGCAAATGGGGCAAAGGGAGAAGGCACCAATGAATGGGGCAATGGGAGAGGGCACCAGTAAATGGGGCAATGAGGGGCACCAGTAAATGGGGCAATGAGGGGCACCAGTAAATGAGGCAATGGGGGGCACCAGTAAATGAGGCAATGGAGGGGCACCAGTAAATGGGGCAATGGGGGGCACCAGTAAATGAGGCAATGGAGGGGCACCAGTAGAAACATGGGAAAATAGGAGCAGGAGTCGGCCATTCAGCCCTTCGAGCCTGCTCCGCCATTCAATATGATCATGGCTGATCCTCTCAATACCATATTCCTGCTCTCTCCCCATACCCCTTGATGCCTTTTGTGTCTAGAAATCTATCTATCTCCTTCTTAAATATATTCAGTAACTTGGCCTCCACAGGTAGAGAATTCCACAGGTTCCCCACCCTCTGAGTGAAGAAATTGCTCCTTATCTCAGTCCTAAATGTCCTACCCCTTATCCTGAAACCGTGACCCCTCGTTCTAGACCCCCCAGCCAGGGGAAACATCCTCCCAGCATACAGTCTGTCTAGCCCTGTCAAAATTTTATAAGTTTTAATCCCCTCTCATTCTTCTAAACTCTAGTGAATACAGGCCTAGTCGACCCAATCTCTCCTCATACGACAGTCCTGCCATCCCACGAATCAGTCTGATGAACCTTTGCTGCACTCCCTCTATGGCAAGTATATCCTTTCTTAGGTAAGGAGACCAAAACTGCACAGTACTCCAGGTGTGGTCTCACCAAGGCCCTGTATAACTGTAGTAAGACATCCTTACTCCTGTACTCAAATCCTCTTGCAATGAAGGCCAACATACCATTTGCCTTCCTAACTGCTTGTTTGCTTTCAGTGACTGGTGTACAAGGACAACCAGGTCCCTTTGTACATCAACATTTCCCAATCTATCACCATTTAACTAATACTCTATCTTTCTGTTTTTCCTACCGAAGTGGATAACTTCACATTTATCCACGTTATACTGCATCTGCCATGTATTTGCCCACTCACTCAACTTGTCTAAATCGCCTTGAAGCCTCTTTGCATCCTCCTCACAACTCACAATTCCACCTAGTTTCGTGTCGTCAGCAAACTTGGAAATATTACATTTAGTTCCCTCATCCAAATCATTGATATATATTGTAAATAGCTGGGGCCCAAGCACTGATCCCTGCGGTACCCCACTAGTCACCGCCTGCCACCCCGAAAAAGACCCATTTATTCCTACTCTCTGTTTCCTGTCTGTTAACCAATTTTCAATCCATGCCAGTATATTACCCCCAATTCCATGTGTTTTAATTTTTGCACACTAACCTCTTATGTGGGACTTTATCAAAGGCCTTTTGAAAATCCAAATACACCACATCCACTGGTTCTTCCTTATCTATTCTACCAGTTACATCCTCAAAAAACTCCAGTAAGTTTGTCAAACACAATTTCCCTTTCATAAATCCATATTGACTTTGTCTAATCCGTTGATATTTTCTAAGTGTCCTGTTATCACATCCTTTATAATAGACTCTAGCATTTTCCCTACTACTGATGTTAGGCTAACCGGTCTGTAATTCCCCGTTTTCTCTCCCTCCTTTTTTAAAATAGTGGGGTTACATTTGCCACCCTCCAATCTGCAGGAACTGTTCCATAATCTATAGAATTTTGGAAGATGACAACCAATGCATCCATTATTTCCATGGCTACCTCTTTTAGTACTCTGGGATACAGATTATCAGACCCTGGGGATTTATCGGCTTTCAGTCCCATTAATTTTTCCAGCACTATTTTTTTACAAATGCTAATTTCCTTTAATTCCTCCTTCTCACTTGGTTCCCTAGCATTTCTGGGAAGTTATTTGTGTCCTCTTCCGTGAAGACAGAACCAAAGTATTTGTTTAATTGCTCTGCCATTTCCTTGTTCCCCATTATAAATTCTCCCGTTTCTGACTGTAAGGGGCCTACATTTGACCACTAATCTTTCTTTTTACATACTTGTAGAAGCTTTTACAGTCCGCTTTTATGTTCCTTGCAAGTTTACCCTCTTAATCAATCTCTTGGTCCTTTTTTGCTGAATTCTAAACTGCTCCCAATCCTCAGGCTTACTACTTTTTCTGGAAACTTTATATGACTCCTCTTTGGATCTAATACTATCCTTAATTTCTTTTGTTAGCCATGGTTGGGCCGCTTTTCCTTTTGTGTTTTTGCACCAGAAAGGAATGTATAACTGTTGCAATTCATGCATTCGTTCCTTAAATGTTAGCCATTGCCTATCCACCGACATGCCTTTTAATGAAGCTCCCCAATCTATCATAGCCAACTCACTCCTCATACCTTCGTAGTTTCCTTTGTTTAGATTTAAGACCCTAGTTTCGGATTGGACTACTTCACTTTCCATCTTATTGAAGAATCCTATCATGTTATGGTCACTCTTCCCTAAAGGACCCCGCACAACAAGACTATTAATTAATCCCTTCTCATTGCACAATACCCAATCTAGGATAGCCTGTTCCCTAGTTGGCTCCTCAACGTAATGGTCTAAAAAAAATCTCGTACACACTCCCAGACTTCATCCTCCACAGTATTATTGCTAATTTGGTTTGGCCAGTCTATATGTAGATTAAAGTCACCCATGATTACTGAAGTACCCTTGTTACATGCATCTCTAATTTCCTGTTTGATGCCGTCCCCTACATTACCACTACTGTTTGGAGGCTGATAGACAATGTAGATTAAAGTCACCAATGTTTTCTGTCCCTTGGTGCTTCTTAGCTCCACCCAGACTGATTCTACATCTTGATTTTCTGAGCCAATATCCTTCCTCACTTGGGAGGAAAAAGAGTGGAAGAGCTATAGTGATAGGGGTCTCAATTGTAAGGGGAGTAGATAGGCGTTTCTGCGGCCGCAACCGAGACTCCAGGATGGTGTGTTGCCTCCCTGGTGCAAGGGTCAAGGACGTCTCGGAGCGGCTACAGAACATTTTGGAGGGGGAGGGCGAACAGCCAGCTGTCGTGGTGCACATAGGCACCAACGATATAGAAAAAAAAGGGGATGAGGTCCTAAAAGCAGAATATAGGGAGTTAGGAGGTAAATTAAAAAATAGGACCGCAAAGGTAGTAATCTCAGGATTGCTACCAGTGCCACGTGCTAGTCAGAGTAGAAATAGGAGGATATTTCAAATGAATATGTGGCTAGAGGAATGGTGCAAGGGGGAGGGATTCAAATTCCTGGGACATTGGAACCGGTTCTGGGGGAGGTGGGACCAGTACAAACCAGACGGTCTGCACCTGGGCAGGGCCGGGACCGCTGTCATAGGGGGAGTGTTTGCTAGTGCTGTTGGGGAGGGTTTAAACTAAAGTGGCAGGGGGTTGGGCACCTGAGCAGGGAGACAGAGGAAAGCGTGTCAGGAATGGACAGAAGGTATGGAGTAAAAGGTAAAGTGTTAAAAAAGGAAAAAGCAGGAACTAAGTGTCACAAAACATATTTGAAAGTTCTTTATCTGAATACACGTAGCATTCGTAACAAAATGGACGAGTTAACGGCACAAATAACTACGTATGGGTATGATCTTGTGGCCATTACAGAAACATGGCTGCAGGGTGACAACGACTGGGAATTAAATATGCCAGGGTATTTAACAATCAGGAAGGACAGGCAGGAAGGAAAGGGAGGTGGGGTGGCTATGTTAATAAAGGAAGGAATCACTGTAATACAGAGAAATGATATTGGGTCAAAGGATCAGGATAATGAAACAGTTTGGGTGGAGATAAGGAATAATAAGGGGAAAAAAACACTAGTGGGAGTAGTATATAGGCCTCCTAATAGTTGCAACTCTGCTGGAAGAAGTATTAATCAGGAAATAGTTGGGGCATGTAATAAGGGAACAGCTATAATTATGGGGGATTTTAACTATCATATTAACTGGACAAATCAAATTGGGCAGGGCAGCCTTGAGGAAGAGTTTATTGAGTGTATTAGGGATGGATTTCTTGAGCAGTATGAACTGATCCTACAAGGGGGCAAGCAACCTTGGACCTGGTCCTGTGTAATGAGTCAGGATTAATTAATAATGTCCTAGTTAAGGATCCCCTTGGAATGAGTGACCATAACATGGTTGAATTCCATATCCAATTAGAGGGTGAGAAGGTTGGTTCTCAAACAAGCGTACTGAGCTTGAATAAAGGAGACTATGATGGTATGAGAGCAGAATTGATTAAAGTGGACTGGGAAAATAGATTAAAGGGTAAGACGGTACATGAGCAGTGGTGTTCATTTAAGGAGTTATTTTACAACTTTCAAAAAAAATATATTCCACTGAGGAAAAAAGGGTGTAAAAGAAATGACAGCCATCCGTGGCTAAGTAAAGAAATTAAGGATAGTATCCGACTAAAAACAAGGACGTATAAGGTAGCCAAACTTAGTGGGAGGATAGAAGATTGGGAAGTCTTCAAAAGACAGCAAAAAGTAACTAAAAGATTGATTAAGAAAGGGAAGATAGATTATGAAAATAAATTAGCAAAAAATATAAAAACAGATAGCAAGAGTTTCTATAGTTATATAAAAAGAAAAAAGGTGGTTAAGGCAAACGTAGGTCCCTTAGAGGATGAGACCGGGAAATTAATGGTGGGAAACATGGAGATGGCAAAAATGCTGAACAAATATTTTGTTTCAGTCTTTACGGTAGAGGACACTAAGAATATCCCAACACTGGACAAACAGGGGGCTCTAGGGGGGGAGGAGCTAAATACGATTAAAATCACTAAGGAATTGGTACTCAGTAAAATAATGGGACTCAAGGCGGATAAATCCCCTGGACCTGATGGCTTACATCCTAGGGTCTTGAGGGAAGTGGCAGTAGGGATTGTGGATGCTTTGGTAATAATTTTCCAAAATTCCCTGGACTCAGCAAAGGTCCCGGCAGATTGGAAAACTGCTAATGTAACACCCTTATTTAAAAAGGGTAGTAGGCAGAAGGCTGGAAATTATAGATCAGTTAGCCTAACATCTGTGGTGGGTAAAATTTTGGAGTCTATTATTAAGGAGACAGTAACGGAACATTTAGATAAACATAATTTAATAGGACAAAGTCAGCATGGCTTTATGAAGGGGAAGTCATGTCTGACAAATTTGCTTGAATTCTTTGAGGACATAACGTACAGGGTGGATAAAGGGGAACCAGTAGACGTAGTGTATTTAGACTTCCAGAAGGCATTCGACAAGGTGCCACATAAAAGATTATTGCTCAAGATAAAAAATCACTGGATTGGGGGTAATATTCTGGCATGGGTGGAGGATTGGTTATCTAACAGGAAGCAGAGAGTTGGGATAAATGGTTCATTCTCGGACTGGCAACCAGTAGCCAGTGGTGTTCCGCAGGGGTCGGTGCTGGGTCCCCAACTCTTTACAATCTATATTAACGATTTGGCGGAGGGGACCGAGTGTAACATATCAAAGTTTGCAGATGATACAAAGATGGGAGGGAAAGTAGAAAGTGAGGAGGACATAAAAAACCTACAAGGGGATATAGACAAGCTGGGTGAGTGGGTGGAGATTTGGCAGATACAATACAATATTGGAAAATGTGAGGTTATGCACTTTGGCAGGAAAAATCAGAGAGCAAGTTATTATCTTAATGGCGAGAAACTGGAAAGTACTGCAGTACAAAGGGATCTGGGGGTCTTGGTGCAAGAAAATCAAAAAGTTAGTATGCAGGTGCAGCAGGTGATCAAGAAGGCCAACGGAATGTTGGCTTTTATTGCTAGGGGGATAGATTATAAAAACAGGGAGGTATTGCTGCAGTTATTGGTGAGACCGCACCTGGAATACTGCATACAATTTTGGTGTCCATACTTAAGAAAAGACATACTTGCTCTCGAGGCAGTACAAAGAAGGTTCACTCGGTTAATCCCGGGGATGAGGGGGTGGACATATGAGGAGAGGTTGAGTAGATTGGGACTCTACTCATTGGAGTTCAGAAGAATGAGAGGCGATCTTATTGAAACATGTAAGATTGTGAAGGGGCTTGATCGGGTGGATGCGGTAAGGATGTTCCCAAGGATGGGTGAAACTAGAACTAGGGGGCATAATCTTAGAATAAGGGGCTGCTCTTTCAAAACTGAGATGAGGAGAAACTTCTTCACTCAGAGGGTAGTAGGTCTGTGGAATTTGCTGCCCCGGGAAGCTGTGGAAGCTACATCATTAAATAAATTTAAAACAGAAATCGACAGTTTCCTAGAAGTAAAGGGAATTAGGGGTTACGGGGAGCGGGCTGGAAATTGGACATGAGGCTGAGTTCGGATCGGTTAAGGCCCTGTGGGTGGCGGAGCGGGCCCAGGGGCTGAGTGGTTGGGTCCTGCTCCTACTTCTTGTGTTCTTTAGATTTGAGGTTAGGATCAGATCAGCCATGATCTTATTGAATGGCGGAGCAGGCTCGAGGGGCCGATTGGCCTACTCCTGCTCCTATTTCTTATGTTCTTATGTTCTTATATTGCTCTGATTTCATCCTTTACTAACAACGCCACCCCACCTTCTTTTCCTTTTTGCCTGTCCTTGGATATTCAGCTCCCAGCCTTGGTCACCCTGCAGCCATGTCTCCGTAATCGCAACTATATCGTATCCGTTTACATCTATTTGCGCTGTTAATTCGTCTACCTCATTACAAATGCTTCGTGCATTCAGATACAGTGCCTTTAGATTTGTCTTTTTAACATTTTTAGACATGTTAACATTTTTTTGTACCATGGCCCTATTTGTCTTATTACCATTTTTTCTTACCTGGACCCTATTTGTTAGTGCACTCTTTTGATTGTACGCTCTGTCCCTTCCTGACACAATCTGGTTATCCTCACCCCAATCAATTTCCTGCACTGATTCCTTGTCTTTTCTCTTTAGCATTCTAGATTTCTCTCCACCGGGACCCTCCCCACCCCTTATTTAGTTTAAAGCCCTATCTACCTCCCTAGTTATTTGATTTGCTAGAACTCTGGTCCCAGCATGGTTCCGGTGTAGTCCGTCCCAACGGAACAGCTCTCTCTTTCCCCAGTACTGGTGCCAGTGCCCCACGAATTGAAACCCACTTCTCCCACACCAATCTTTGAGCCATGCATTCATCTCCCTGATCCTATTGACCCTGTGCCAATTTGCTCGTGGCTCAGGTAATAATCCAGAGATTATCACCTTTGTGGTTCTGCTTTTTAATTTAGTCCCTAGCTGCTCAAACTCTCTCAGCAGAACCTTTTTCTTAGTCCTACCTATGTCGTTGGTACCTATGTGGACCACGACAACTGGATCCTCTCCCTCCCACTCCAAGTTCTTCTCCCGCCTGGAGGAGATGTCCTTTACCCTGGCACCGGGTAGGCAACATAGCCTTCGGGACTCATGCTCCTGGCTGCAGAGAACAGTGTCTATCCCCCTAACTATACTGTCGCCTACTACAACCACCTTCCTTTTTATTCCCCCTACTTGAACGGCTTCCTGTATCACGGTGCCGTAGTCAGTTTGCTCGTCCTCCCCGCAGTCCCCACACTGGTCCACAAGGGTTGCAAGAACCTCGAATCTATTGGACAAGTGCAGGGACTGAGGCTCCTGCAATACTACCTCCTGGATCCCCGTACCTGCCTCATCGCAGTCACATCCACGTGTCAATTCTAAAGTATTTAATCTAAGGGGTGTGGCTGCCTCCTGGAGCAAAAGTTCCAGGTAACTTTCTCCCTCCCTGATGTCTCGTAATGTCTGCCACTCGGACTCCAGCTCCTCAACTCGGAGCCGAAGTTCCTCGAGCCGCAGACACTTACCGCAGATGTAGTCGCCCTGGACAAAAATGTCCACAAGCTCCCACATATTGAAGCAGCAGCAACACATCTCCTGTTCTCCCATCAAATTATTTACCTCGTTTAGTTTATTAAATTAATTAAATTAAGTTTAGTTTTTAAAATTTAGTTATAAGCTGTATGGTAACTTAAAACTTAGCCCAGAGTCACTACCAATCACTTACCTGCCTTACCTGTGATGACACACTTCAGTTTTCTCTTGTTGATGCAGGTCTGTTGCTGCTTTTATTCCCGCTCTCGGGCCTCGGTCTGCTCCCGCTCAGGTCCGCCGCCGCTCTGCGGGAGCAGTTAGTAAAAGCAGCACCTCCTTCCCCTACTTCACCGAACTCCCACACTGACCAAACTGTTTACTCTGTGCCCGCTGCACTCAGTAAATGGGGGAATTGGGGGGGGGCACCAGTAAATGGGGAATTGGGGGAGCACCAGTAAATGGGGAATTGGGGGGGGACCAGTAAATGGGGGAATTGGAGGGGGCACCAGTAAATGGGGGAATTGGAGGGGCTCCAGTAAATGGGGGAATTGGGGGGCACCAGTAAATGGGGGAATTGGAGGGGACACCAGTAAATGGGGGAATTGGGGGGCACCAGTAAATGGGGGAATTGGAGGGGCACCAGTAAATGGGGAATTGGGGGGGGCACCAGTAAATGGGGGAATTGGAGGGGCACCAGTAAATGGGGGAATTGGAGGGGACCAGTAAATGGGGAATTGGGGGGGCACCAGTAAATGGGGGAATTGGAGGGGCACCAGTAAATGGGGGAATTGGGGGAGCACCAGTAAATGGGGGAATTGGAGGGGCACCAGTAAATGGGGAATTGGGGAGGCAATAAATGGGGCAATGGGGGGGCACCAGTAAATGGGGAATTGGAGGGCACCAGTAAATGGGGGAATTGGGGGGCACCAGTAAATGGGGGAATTGGAGGGGGGGCACCAGTAAATGGGGGAATTGGGGGGGGGCAGTAAATGGGGGAATTGGAGGGGCTCCAGTAAATGGGGCAATGGGGGGGCACCAGTAAATGGGGGAATTGGAGGGGTGGCACCAGTAAATGGGGGAATTGGAGGGGTGGCACCAGTAAATGGGGGAATTGGAGGGGTGGCACCAGTAAATGGGGGAATTGGAGGGGCTCCAGTAAATGAGGGAATTGGAGGGGCACCAGTAAATGGGGGAATTGGGGGGGCACCAGTAAATGGGGGAATTGGAGGGGCACCAGTAAATGGGGGAATTGGGGAGCACCAGTAAATGGGGCAATGGGGGGGGGGCACCAGTAAATGGGGCAATGGGGGGGCACCAGTAAATGGGGGAATTGGAGGGGCAATAAATGGGGCAATGGGGGGGCACCAGTAAATGGGGGAATTGGAGGGGCAATAAATGGGGCAATGGGGGGCACCAGTAAATGGGGGAATTGGGGGGCACCAGTAAATGGGGGAATTGGGGGGCACCAGTAAATGGGGGAATTGGGGGGCACCAGTAAATGGGGGAATTGGAGGGGCACCAGTAAATGGGGGAATTGGGTGGGGGGCACCAGTAAATGGGGGAATTGGGGGGGCACCAGTAAATGGGGGAATTGGAGGGAACCAGTAAATGGGGGAATTGGGGGGGGGCACCAGTAAATGGGGGAATTGGGGGAGCACCAGTAAATGGGGGAATTGGAGGGGCACCAGTAAATGGGGGAATTGGGGGAGCACCAGTAAATGGGGCAATGGGGGGGGCACCAGTAAATGGGGCAATGGGGGGGGCACCAGTAAATGGGGCAATGGGGGGCACCAGTAAATGGGGCAATGGAGGGGCACCAGTAAATGGGGGAATTGGGGGGCACCAGTAAATGGGGGAATTGGGGGGCACCAGTAAATGGGGGAATTGGGGGGCACCAGTAAATGGGGGAATTGGGGGGAACCAGTAAATGGGGGCATTGGAGGGAACCAGTAAATGGGGGAATTGGGGGGCACCAGTAAATGGGGGACTTGGGGGGCACCAGTAAATGGGGGAATTGGGGGGGGCACCAGTAAATGGGGGAATTGGGGGGGACACCAGTAAATGGGGGAATTGGGGGGGGGACCAGTAAATGCACTTGTCTCCTAGAAAAGAGAAGATCTGATGTTTCCATTTGTGGGGCAAACAGAACTAGGGGCCATAAATTTAAGATAGTCACTAATAAATCCAATAGGGAATTCAGGAGAAACTTCTTTACCCAGTGGGGAGAATGTGGAACTCGCTACCACAGGGAGTGGTTGAGGCGAATAGTATAGATGCATAAACACATGAGGGAGAAAGGAATAGAAGGATATGGTGATGGGGTGAGATGAAGAGGGGTGGGAGGAGGCTGGTGTGGAGCAGAAACACCGGCACGGACCAGTTGGGCCAAATGTGCTGTATATTCAATGTAATTCTATGATGGGACTGCTGTGTTTGCACTTCAGATTTCCAATATTCCCAGTAAGGTGGACAGTGGTGGAATTAAAACTGCAGTGCCACTAATTACCAGACGGTGGTGCCACTGAAAACACTGAAAGACAGGCTCACCACCCTGAATATTACAAGGCAAGCCAGTCCCCTTCATGTCTCAATGCTCCATCTACCAAACTTCATCTTCATCTATAAAGACAAATATTGGCCTCGGGACACCGGGGAAAACTCCCCTGCTCTTCTTCAAAATAGTGCTGTGCGATCTTTCACGCCCACCTGAGAGAACAGGTTTAACATCTCATCTGAAAGACGGCACCTCCGACAGTGCAGCACTCCCTCAGTACTGACCCGCCGACAGTGCAGCGCTCTCTCAGTACTGCCCCTCCGACAGTGCGGCACTCCCTCAGTACTGATCCTCCGACAGTGCAGCGCTCCCTCAGTACTGACCCTCCGACAGCGCAGCGCTCCCTCAGTACTGCCCCTCCAACAGTGCGGCACTCCCTCAGTACTGATCCTCCGACAGTGCGGCACTCTCTCAGTACTGATCCTCCGACAGTGCGGCGCTCTCTCAGTACTGACCCTCCGACAGTGCGGCGCTCCCTCAGTACTGCCCCTCCGACAGTGCGGCGCTCTCTCAGTACTGACCCTCCGACAGTGCAGCACTCCCTCAGTACTGCCCCTCCGACAGTGCAGCACTCCCTCAGTACTGCCCCGACAGTGCAGCACTCCCTAAGTACTGCGCTGTAGTGTGAGCCTAGATTTTTGTGCTCCAGCCTCTGGAGTGGGACTTGACCTCATGACCTTCTGACTCAGAGGCAAGAGTGCTACCCACTTAGCCACGGCTGACAAGCAGTCGCATAAACTTGGCTTGTATCCTCTTGAGTTTAGAAGGCTGAGTAATGATCTGCGATTGAGATTAAAATGATTCAATTGTTTAGATACAGAGAAACTGTTTCCTCTGGTGCAGGAATCAAAAACGAGAGGACATAATCTTAAAATTAGAGCCAGGCCATTCAGTGGTTATTTCAGGAAGTATTTTTCACACAAAGGCTAGTGGAAATCTGGAACTCTCTCCCCCAAAAGGCTGTGGATGCTGGAGGTCAATTGTTGTTGGGTAAAGGTATCGAAGGATATGGAACAAAGGCGGGGAAATAGGGTTGAGGTGCAGATCAGTCATGAACTAATTGAATGGTGGGACAGGCTCAAGGGGCCTCCTTCTGTTCCTAACGTTCCTCTGTTCCTTCCTATGGATAAACCGAGTGACTTCTGGCAATGTCACTGCGATGAATCTTTAGAAACAAGGGACAATTATATCCTTTTGGAATTCATTCAAATAAATACTTCGGAGAGGCAAGTAGGACCAGACTTTAACTAAACATATTCTGTGCCAGTAAAGCTCACAACAGACTGGAGTTTCTTGTAAACAAGCTGTTTCCCATTAGAGTGCACTGTCCCTGCAAAAACCCTTCCAATTTAATCATTGTATCATGCTGCGGCCTGTGCATGTTACAAAATAGAAGCCTGGGAAAATATTTTATTCGGCTCCCAGCCATCTCAGCGCTTAATATAGGCTCGACATCTAACCTCACAGCTGGCAGCAGTGACATGGTGGAGCTATTGGGAAAGCTTAACCCTGAGACACAGACTGCTGCTCCTGTGTGGAGGAACGGATTCCCATAATTCGCCAGAGTTCTTGACTCGCACATCTAGGCTGTAGGCCCCAAATGGCCGTCAGGGGTCAAAGGCCATGGACTTTCTGGTCGGAACTGAAATGTAGCCCCTCTAGGGGTTGCCGGCGCTCCAGGATGAACAAAAGAATATAAGAAATAGGAGCAGGAGTGGGCCATTTGGCCCCTCGAGCCTGCTCCACCATTTAATGAGAGCATGGCTGATCTGATCTTGGGCTCAGCTCCATTTCCCTGCCCGCTCCCCATAACCTATCACTCCCTTATTGTTCAAAAATTTGTCTATCTCCACCTTAAATGTATTCAATGACTCCGCCTCCACAGCTCTCTGGGGCAGAGAATTCCACAGATTTACGACCCTCTGAGAGAAGAAATTCCTCCTCATCTCAGTTTTAAATGGGCGACCCCTTATTCTGAAACTATGCCCCCTGGTTCTAGATTCCCCCACGAGGGGAAACATCCTCTCTGCATCTACCTTGTCGAGCCCCCTCAGATGGTCCTGGAGTCTCCAGGAATTGAAGGTTAATCTTCAGGACATCTCTGCGGGCAAATCTGGGAGAAAAATCAAAGGGCCATTGTGCTTTTATTGCCACTTACTTTGAGCACTTCTGTGTATTAGTTATAACTCGGCTGTTTGACCGGGTGGGGCGGTTGGAGGCGGGACGTCACGTGATGGGACCTCCAGGAATACGTCCACCCACAGTTGGGAACACTAAGCCCTTCGTTGACTCTTTTCCACCTCCGCAACATCGCCCACCTCTGCCTCTACCGCACCCTCATGGCCACTGAAATGCTTTGTTACCTCCACACTCCACCATCCTGAAGTATTCCTGGCAAGCTTCCTGAGCTCCACCCAACGCAAACTGAAACTTCGCCACACCTCCGCTGCCCACTTCCTGTCCCACACTAAATCCCCGCCACCTCAGTCTTTGCTGACCTTCATTGTCCCTCTCGGACCCCGACACATTGATTTCAAACATTGTCCTCACTGGCCTCCATAGGGCCCACTCCTCCTGTCAGTTGAGAGATTCGGGTATGAATAATAAGCAATCATACCTCTGTCCAAAAGCAGTGATGTAGTGTGTGTCCCTGGTTATTGCATGATTAGCATTGTTTGTATCTAGTGTGTACCAGTGTAATCCTGGCTATCTGAGTATGTACCTGTGTATTAGTGTGTATTGGTCAGTACTGAGTATGTCTGGTTATTAGTGTCGTTGATTATTACTGAGCTATCACTGCTGCAATAAGATCCCCTTGCCCATCGCCCCCTCTCACCGGCTTCTGGTCTCCTGGAGCCTCAAATGTAAAATTCTCATCCTTTAATTTCAAATCCCTCCCTGGCCTCGCCCCTCTCTATCTCTGTAACCTCCTCCAGCCCTACAACCCCCCACTCCCCCTGCATTCTCCATTTCTGACTCTTTGATCCTACCATTGGCGGCCGTGCCTTCAGCCAGCTGGGCCCCACTCTATGAACCTCCTCCACGTCCCTCTCCTCCCTCCTTAAAACCCAACTCTTTGACCGAGGTTTTGCTCACCACACCCCCTCCCAACCGCCCCCGCTTCCGAAAACCTTCTTTAGCTCGACCCCCCATTTTTCTGTGAAAGCGCCGTGGAACTTTGTTTTACGTTAAAGGCGCTACTTGAACGGAAGTGGTCGGTGAGCGTGTAAACCGGTTTTACTGAGGGTTCCTCAGAGCGCGTCTGGCACAGCCAGCTTTTAACCAGATACCATGGTCGGTGACGCTGCTTCAATCCTTGTCCCTTGTGGTCACTGGTATCAGAGCGCATGGTTAATGCAATGGTCAGTGATTGCACAATGGCCAATTAATATTCTGCAACATCACAAAGCAGCCATTGTAATTGAGATATGACTGAATGTTCAGCAATCATCAAACTAGGAGTGTGCCTCAATGGCTCAGAAGCAACACGAACACAGACCTCTTTGACAGCATAAGAACATATGAAATAGGAGCAGGAGTCGGCCATTCGGCCCCTCGAGCCTGCTCCGCCATTCAATAAGATCATGGCTGATCTTCGACCTCAACTCCACTTTCCCGCCCGAGCCCCATATCCCTTGATTCCCTTAATATTCAAAAATCTATCGATCTCTGTCAATGACTGAGCCTCCACAGCCCTCTGGGGTAGAGAATTCCAAAGATTCACCGCCCTCTGAGTGAAGAAATTTCTCCTCATCTCAGTCCTAACTGGCCGACCCCTTATTCTGAGACTGTGACCCCTGGTTCTAGACTCCCCAGCCAGGGGAAACATCCTCCCTGCATCTACTCTGTCAAGCCCTGTAAGAATTCTGTATGTTTCAATGAGATCACCTCTCATTCTTCTAAACTCTAGAGAATATAGGCCTAGTCTACTCAATCTGTCCTCATAGGACAATCCCCCCAGCCCAGGAACCAGTCTGGTGAACCTTCGTTGCACTCCCTCTATGGCAAGTATATCCTTCCTTAGGTAAGGAGACCAAAACTGTACACAATACTCCAGGTGTGGTCTCACCAGGCCCTATATAATTGCAGTAAGATGTCTTTACTCTTATACTCAAATCCTCTTGTAATAAAGGCCAACATACCATTTGTTTTCCTAATTACTTGCTGTACCTGCATGTTAACTTTCAGTGATTCGTGTGCAAGGACACCCAGGTCCCTCTGAACACCAACATTTCCCAATCTCTCACCATTTAAAAAATACTCTGCTTTTCTATTTTTCCTACCAAAGTGGATAACTTCACATTTCTCCACATTATATTCCATTTGCCATGTTCTTGCCCACTCACTTAGCCTGTCTATATCCCCTTGAAGCATCCTTGCATCCTCCTCACAACTTACATTCCCACCCAGCTTTGTATCATCGGCAAACTTGGATATATTACACTCGGTCCCCTCAACAGCGGCGAGGAGGATGCAATGCAGATGACGCAAGTGAGAGAAGAGCCCTCTGCCCTCCTGAGTGCAAACTCCACCCATTCATTAAAATTTCTCCAACTCTGCTGGTGCCTCCCTGGTACTTCATTCAAGTGGCCATTCTTCCCGTGGTGAGCTTGGACGATGAGGGTTGGTCGGCTATTCAATTGTGGGGTCATCACATTGCCAATTCTGGCTTCTTGATCATCCCCCGATTTTAATCGCTCCACCATTGGTGGCCGTGCCTTCAGTGCCTGGGCCCTGAGCTCTGGAATTCCCTCCCTAAATCTCTCCGCCTCTCTCTCCTCCTTTAAGACGCTCCTTAAAACCAACCTTTTTGACTAAGCTTTTGGTCACCTGCCCTAATATCTCCTTATGTGACTCGCTCAAATTGTTTTTGCTAATGCTCCTGTGCAGCGCCTTGGGACGTTTTACTGTGTTAAAGGCACTATATAAATACAAGTTGTTGTTGTTGGCATTCTCTAGCAAGGGTGGGGGGTCACCCAGGAGCAGGAACATTCCCCCTCCCCCGGTTGATTTTCCTCCCCCTAGCTCTGGGGTGCTGAGGTCAACTGTAGCAAACCTCCCTACTGTTCCAAATGAGGTCAGCCAGTTCAGCATTAGTCAGGGGAAGAATCAGTGGGCCCTCCTGGTTTGGGGAACATGAGATCATTGATACCTTAAGGAAGTCAATCACCTCACCCGCATCTCGCAAACAATCTACAGCCTCCTAGTGCAACCAGCCATTACACACACACTCAAAACCATTCTCTGTCACCCTCCGATCACTCAAATGGCAAGTGCTATGGAGGGTTTTGAACACAAGGATGAGAATTTTTAAATTGAGGCGTTGCCGGACCGGGAGCCAATGTAGGTCAGCGAGCACAGGGGGTGATGGGTGAACGGGACTTGGTGCGAGTTAGGACACGGGCAGCCGAGTTTGGGATGAGCTGAAGTTTATGCAGGGTGAAAGATGGGAGGCCGGCCAGGAGAGTATTGGAATAGTCGAGTCTAGAAGTAACAAAGGCATGGATGAGGGTTTCAGCAGCAGATGAGCTGAGGCAGGGGTGGAGATGGGCGATGTTATGGAGGTGGAAGTAGGCTGTCTTGGTGATGGAGAGGATATGTGCTCGGAAGCTCATTTCAGGGTCAAATATGACACCGAGGTTGCGAACAGTGTGGTTCAGCCTCAGACAGATGTTAGGGAGAGGGATGGAGTCGGTGGCTAGGGAACGGAGTTTGTGGTGGGGACCGAAGACAATGGCTTCAGTCTTCCCAATATTTAGTTGGAGGAAATTTCTGCTCATCCAGAACTGGATGTCGGACAAGCAGTCTGACAATTTAGAGACAGTGGAGGGGTCGAGAGAAGTGGTGGTGAGGTAGAGCTGGGTGTCGTCAGCGTACATGTGGAAACTGACACTGTGTTTTCGGATGGTGTCGCCAAGGGGCAACATGTAGATAGAATAGGAGGGGGCCAAGGATAGATCCTTGGGGGACATCAGAGGTAACGATGCGGGAGCGGGAAGAGAAGCCGTTGCAGGTGATTCACTGGCTACGACTGGAGAGATAAGAATGGAACCAGGCGAGTGCAGCCCCACCCAGCTGGACGATGGAATAGAGGCATTGGAGAAGGATGGAGTGGTCAACCGTGTCAAAGGCTGCAGACAGATCGAGATGGACAAGGAGGGATAGTTTACCATGTAATGGTCACATAGAAGGTCATATGTGACTTTGATAAGTACTGTGGTGGGCAGAAACCTGATTGGAGAGGTTCAAACATGGAAAAGAAACAAGGACTTGCATTTCTCCAGCGCCTTTTCGAACACCAGACGTCCCAAAGCGCTTCACAGCCAATGAAGTGCTTTTGAAGTGGAGTCACTGTTGTAATGTAGGAAACGCGGCAGCCAATTTGCGCACAGCAAGCTCCCACAAACAGCAATGTGATAATGACCAGATCATCTGTTTTAATGATGTTGGTTGAGGGATAAATATTAGCCCCAGGACATCAGGGAGAACTCCCCTGCTCTTCTTCGAAATAGTGGCCATGGGATCTTTTAAATCCACCTGAGAGAGCAGACGGGGCCTTGATTGAATGTCTCATCCGAAAGACGGCACCTCTGACAGTGCGGCGCTCCATCAGTACTGCCCCTCTGACAGTGCAGCGCTCCCTCAGTACTGTCCCTCCAACAGTGCAGCGCTCCCTCAGTACTGCCCCTCCGACAGTGCAGCGCTCCCTCAGTACTGCCCCTCCAACAGTGCAGCGCTCCCTCAGTACTGCCCCTCCAACAGTGCAGCGCTCCCTCAGTACTGCCCCTCCGACAGTGCAGCGCTCCCTCAGTACTGCCCCTCCGACAGTGCAGCGCTCCCTCAGTACGGCCCCTCCGACAGTGCGGCGCTCCCTCAGTACTGCCCCTCTGACAGTGCAGCGCTCCCTCAGTACCGCTCCTCCAACAGTGCAGCGCTCCCTCAGTACCGCTCCTCCAACAGTGCGGCGCTCCATCAGTACTGCCCCTCTGACAGTGCAGCGCTCCCTCAGTACCGCTCCTCCAACAGTGCAGCGCTCCCTCAGTACCGCTCCTCCAACAGTGCGGCGCTCCATCAGTACTGCCCCTCTGACAGTGCAGCGCTCCCTCAGTACTGTCCCTCCGACAGTGCAGCGCTCATCAGTACTGCCCCTCCGACAGTGCGGCGCTCCCTCAGTACTGTCCCTCCGACAGTGCAGCGCTCCCTCAGTACTGCCCCTCCGATAGTGTGGCACTCCCTCAGTACTGCCCCTCCGACAGTGCGGCACTCCCTCAGTACTGCTCCTCCAACAGTGCAGCACTTATCAGTACTGCCCCTCCAACAGTGCGGCGCTCCATCAAGACTGCTCCTCCGACAGTGCGGCGCTCCCTCAGTACTGCTCCTCCGACAGTGCAGCGCTCATCAGTACTGCCCCTCCGACAGTGCGGCGCTCCCTCAGTACTGCCCCTCCGACACTGCAGCGCTCCTTCAGTACTGACCCTCCGACAGTGCAGCGCTCCCTCAGTTCTGCCCCTCGGACAGTGCAGTGCTCCCTCAGTTCTGCCCCTCCGACAGTGCGGTGCTCCCTCAGTACTGCCCACTGACAGTGCAGCGCTCCCTCAGTACTGCCCCTCCGACAGTGCGGTGCTCCCTCAGTACTGCCCCCTGACAGTGCAGCGCTCCCTCAGTACTGCCCCTCCGACAGTGCGGTGCTCCCTCAGTACTGCCCCCTGACAGTGCGGCGCTCCCTCAGTACTGCACTGGAAGTGCCAACCTGCATTTTTGTGCTCAAGTCTCTGGAGTGGGACTTGAACCACCACCTTCTGACTCAGAGGTGATGGTGCTGCCCACTAAGGCACGGCTGGCACAGAGATGCGGGAGAGATGAGCACAGATTTGGGAAGTGCATCAGGACTCCATTCCAGTCCAGCAGCTTTCCTCCCTGCTGCTTCTACAGTGCAGCCAGGCTTACAGCAGTCACTGATACTTCAGTCCCACCTCATTAATGCCCAGAAGCGGGTCAGTCTTCAACTTAGTGTTCCCAACTCTGGTGGACATCACCTCCCGCCTCCAACCGCCCCACCTGGTCAAACAGCCCTTTTTACCGCATCTCCAATATCTTTAGAACTAATAAACTGAAGTGTTTCAAATGCCCCTCTGATTGTTCTCCTGGATTCCTCGCAGCAGTGTGTGGGAGATTAATCTCTCATTCCTGGAGATTCCAGGACAATCCTGGAGTTTTGGCGACCCGGCTTCGACTGCAAGGCGCTGTGCCACTTGCTCTGCCACGTTTGATTCCTGTCACCCAGTACAGGGAGATGAAGAATACCAAATCTCACACAGGCAGCTCCTTCTACTCTCAGACCTGAACGTCACCTGGCAACCTGCCTTCAACACCCTGCTGGGAATTTGGGGAATTTTTCCAAAAAGCCCGCTTTACGCAAACTAAACTTTTCCAGCTGTTTCGCAACTGATAAAATGTCAGCAAGTATTAAAAATAAGACCTTTGACTATTTCAGACCGACCACGTTGTTATTGTGTGAGGAATTAAACCCTTGCAGACATTGTGTCACTTTAAATGTCAGCGATGGCTCAGTGGGAGGCACTCTCGCCCTCTGAGTCAGGAGGTCGTGGGTTCAAGTCCCACTCCAGAGACTTAAGCACATAATCTAGGCCGACACTCCTGTACTGTGGGAGCGCTGCACTGTCGGAGGGTCAGTACTGAGGGAGCGCCGCACTGTCGGAGGGGCAGTACTGAGGGAGCGCTGCACTGTCGGAGGGGCAGTACTGAGGGAGCGCTGCACTGTCAGAGGGGCAGTACTGAGGGAGCGCTGCACTGTCGGAGGGGCAGTACTGAGGGAGCGCTGCACTGTCAGAGGGGCAGTACTGAGGGAGCGCTGCACTGTCAGAGTGGCAGTACTGAGGGAGCGCCACACTGTCGGGGGGACAGTACTGAGGGAGTGCTGCACTGTTGGAGGGGCAGTACTGAGGGAGTGCTGCACTGTCGGAGGGGCAGTACTGAGGGAGCGCTGCACTGTCGGAGGGGCAGTACTGAGGGAGCGCCGCACTGTTGGAGGGGCAGTACTGAGAGTGAGCTGCACTATTGGAGGGGCAGTACTGAGGGAGTGCTGCTCTGTTGGAGGGGCAGTACTGAGGGAGAGCTGCACTGTCGGAGGGGCAGTACTGAGGGAGTGCTGCACTGTCGGAGGGGCAGTACTGAGGGAGCGCTGCACTGTTGGAGGGGCAGTACTGAGAGTGAGCTGCATTATTGGAGGGGCAGTACTGAGGGGGCTCTGCACTGTCGGAGGGGCAGTACTGAGGGAGCGCTGCACTGTCGGAGGGGCGGTACTGAGGGAGCGCTGCACTGTCGGAGGGGCAGTACTGAGGGAGCGCTGCACTGTCGGAGGGGCGGTACTGAGGGAGCACTGCACTGTCGGAGGGGCAGTACTGAGAGAGTGCCGCACTGTCGGAGAGGCAGTACTGAGGGAGCGCCGCACTGTCGGAGAGGCAGTACTGAGGGAGCGCTGCACTGGCGGAGGGTCAGTACTGAGGGAGCGCCGCACTGTCGGAGGGGCAGTACTGAGGGAGCGCCGCACTGTCGGAGAGGCAGTACTGAGGTAGCGCCGCACTGTCGGAGAGCAAGTACTGAGGGAGCGCTGCACTGTCAGAGGGGCAGTACTGAGGGAGCGCCGCACTGTCGGAGGGGCAGTACTGAGGGAGCGCCGCACTGTCGGAGAGGCAGTACTGAGGTAGCGCCGCACTGTCGGAGAGCAAGTACTGAGGGAGCGCTGCACTGTCAGAGGGGCAGTACTGAGGGAGCGCTGCACTGTCGTAGGGGCAGTACTGAGGGAGTGCTGCACTGTCGGAGGGGCAGTACTGAGGGAGCGCCGCACTGTTGGAGGGGCAGTACTGAGAGAGAGCTGCACTGTTGGAGTGGCAGTACTGAGGGAGAGCTGCACTGTCGGAGGGGCAGTACTGAGGGAGCGTTGCACTGTGTGGAGGGGCAGTACTGAGGGAACGCTGCACTGTCGGAGGGGCAGTACTGAGGGAGTGCTGCACTGTCGGAGGGGCAGTATTGAGGGAGCGCTGCACTGTCGGTGGGGCGGTACTGAGGGAGCACTGCACTGTCGGAGGGGCTGTTCTGAAGGAGCGCTGCAATGTCGGAGGGGTAGTACTGAGGGAGCGCTGCACTGTCGGAGGGGCAGTACTGAGCGAGCGCTGCACTGTCGGAGGGGCAGTGCTGAGGGAGCGCTGCAATGTCGGAGGGGCAGTACTGAGGGAGCGCTGCACTGTCGGAGGGGCGGTACTGAGGGAGTGCCGCACTGTCGGAGGGGCAGTTCTGAGGGCACGCCGCACTGTCGGAGGGGCAGTACTGAGGGAGCGCTGCATTGTCAGAGTGTCAGTACTGAGGAAGCGCTGCACTGTCAGAGGGGCAGTACTGAGGGAGCACCCTCCCACTACTTGGAGGCCTTTTTGCTGCTCAACTCTAACCAAGTGGATTCTGTCCTTGTCCCCTCAAAAACATCCTCCCTTTCCAACACTACAATGTCTTCCTTAATCAGCACTGCCACCCCACCTCCCTTTTTTCCTTCCCTATCTTTTCTGATCACCTTGTCCCCTTGAGTATTAGTTGCCCTGTCCACACCGTTTTTAATCCACGTTTCCGTCATTGCCACAACATATTGCCACACGGCTAATTGTGCTTGTAGCTCATCAACCTTATTCACCACACTTTGTGTGTTTACGTACTAAATGATACAAAGGAGAGCGTCTGTAATTGTATCACCATATAGAATTATAGAACTTTACATCCCACATGAGATGGGCTCTCTGAAAGAATGTTTATCACTCCGGCCCATTCCTCTGCCCTTTCCCCATTGCCCCATTTCTTCTTTCAGAGAGAGGGCACAGACTGTGGGCATTGTGTATGAGCGTGTACTTTTGTGCGTGTGTTTTTGTGTGCGCGTGTTTTTGTGTGCGTGTGTCCATCCCCGACACACATGCTCAACGCTCGATTACTGTGCATAGGACTTTTAAAAACAAGTTCAATTATTCCATTCCCGCGAGTGGATTCTGATGAAATTATGTTAAATGTGCATAGAGGACATGGTTAACTTCAGCTGTGATCCCGCTCCTCTCCCAAAGGTGCTGTCGCGGGGAAGCCAGGCCCTGCTGTTCCTCACTCAAACAGACAATCTTCACCTGTGAGCGAGACAGTGAGTGGCAGTAAGAATGTCCGTTGACTGCTGGGTATTACAGCAGAACTATCCTCACTCAATACACACATACACTCGCACACACACACATGTGTGGGTGATGGAGGAGCTGGTATCTGAGAGTGGGACAGGCCGTGTGTGAGGGTGATGGAGGATCTGGTATCTGAGAGTGGGACAGGCTGTGTGTGTGGGTGATGGAGGAGCTGGTATCTGAGAGTGGGACAGGCTGTGTGTGTGGGTGATGGAGGAGCTGGTATCTGAGAGTGGGACAGGCTGTGTGTGGGTGATGGAGGAGCTGGCATCTGAGAGGGGGACAGGCTGTGTGTGGGTGATGGAGGAGCTGGTATCTGAGAGTGGGACAGGCTGTGTGTGGGTGATGGAGGAGCTGGTATCTGAGAGTGGGACAGGCTGTGTGTGGGTGATGGAGGAGCTGGTATCTGAGATTGGGACAGGCTGTGTGTGGGTGATGGAGGAGCTGGTATCTGAGAGTGGGACAGGCTGTGTGTGTGGGGGTGATGGAGGAGCTGGTATCTGAGAGTGGGACAGGCTGTGTGTGGGCGATAGAGGAGCTGGTATCTGAGAGTGGGACAGGCTGTGTGAGGGTGATGGAGGAGCTGGTATCTGAGAGTGGGACAGGCTGTGTGTGGGTGATGGAGGAGCTGGTATCTGAGAGTGGGACAGGCTGTGTGTGGGTGATGGAGGAGCTGGTATCTGAGAGTGAGACAGGCTGTGTGTGTGGGTGATGGAGGAGCTGGTATCTGAGAGTGGGACAGGCTGCGTGTGTGTGGGTGATGGAGGAGCTGGTATCTGAGAGTGGGACAGGCTGCGTGTTTGTGGGTGATGGAGGAGCTGGTATCTGAGAGTGGGACAGGCTGTGTGTGGGTGATGGAGGAGCTGGTATCTGAGAGTGAGACAGGCTGTGTGTGTGGGTGATGGAGGAGCTGGTATCTGAGAGTGGGACAGGCTGCGTGTGTGTGGGTGATGGAGGAGCTGGTATCTGAGAGTGGGACAGGCTGTGTGTGGGTGATGGAGGAGCTGGTATCAGAGTGGGACAGGCTGTGTGTGGGTGATGGAGGAGCTGGTATCTGAGAGTGAGACAGGCTGTGTGTGTGGGTGATGGAGGAGCTGGTATCTGAGAGTGGGACAGGCTGTGTGTGTGGGTGATGGAGGAGCTGGTATCTGAGAGTGGGACAGGCTGTGTGTGGGTGATGGAGGAGCTGGTATCTGAGATTGGGACAGGCTGTGTGTGGGTGATGGAGGAGCTGGTATCTGAGAGTGGGACAGGCTGTGTGTGTGGGGGTGATGGAGGAGCTGGTATCTGAGAGTGGGACAGGCTGTGTGTGGGCGATGGAGGAGCTGGTATCTGAGAGTGGGACAGGCTGTGTGAGGGTGATGGAGGAGCTGGTATCTGAGAGTGGGACAGGCTGTGTGTGGGTGATGGAGGAGCTGGTATCTGAGAGTGGGACAGGCTGTGTGTGGGTGATGGAGGAGCTGGTATCTGAGAGTGAGACAGGCTGTGTGTGTGGGTGATGGAGGAGCTGGTATCTGAGAGTGGGACAGGCTGCGTGTGTGTGGGTGATGGAGGAGCTGGTATCTGAGAGTGGGACAGGCTGTGTGTGGGTGATGGAGGAGCTGGTATCTGAGATTGGGACAGGCTGTGTGTGGGTGATGGAGGAGCTGGTATCTGAGAGTGGGACAGGCTGTGTGTGTGGGGGTGATGGAGGAGCTGGTATCTGAGAGTGGGACAGGCTGTGTGTGGGCGATGGAGGAGCTGGTATCTGAGAGTGGGACAGGCTGTGTGAGGGTGATGGAGGAGCTGGTATCTGAGAGTGGGACAGGCTGTGTGTGGGTGATGGAGGAGCTGGTATCTGAGAGTGGGACAGGCTGTGTGTGGGTGATGGAGGAGCTGGTATCTGAGAGTGAGACAGGCTGTGTGTGTGGGTGATGGAGGAGCTGGTATCTGAGAGTGGGACAGGCTGCGTGTGTGTGGGTGATGGAGGAGCTGGTATCTGAGAGTGGGACAGGCTGCGTGTGTGTGGGTGATGGAGGAGCTGGTATCTGAGAGTGGGACAGGCTGTGTGTGGGTGATGGAGGAGCTGGTATCTGAGAGTGAGACAGGCTGTGTGTGTGGGTGATGGAGGAGCTGGTATCTGAGAGTGGGACAGGCTGCGTGTGTGTGGGTGATGGAGGAGCTGGTATCTGAGAGTGGGACAGGCTGTGTGTGGGTGATGGAGGAGCTGGTATCAGAGTGGGACAGGCTGTGTGTGGGTGATGGAGGAGCTGGTATCTGAGAGTGAGACAGGCTGTGTGTGTGGGTGATGGAGGAGCTGGTATCTGAGAGTGAGACAGGCTGTGTGTGTGGGTGATGGAGGAGCTGGTATCTGAGAGTGGGACAGGCTGCGTGTGTGTGGGTGATGGAGGAGCTGGTATCTGAGAGTGGGACAGGCTGCGTGTGTGTGGGTGATGGAGGAGCTGGTATCTGAGAGTGGGACAGGCTGTGTGTGGGTGATGGAGGAGCTGGAATCTGAGAGTGGGACAGGCTGTGTGAGGGTGATGGAGGAGCTGGTATCTGAGAGTGGGACAGGCTGTGTGTGGGTGATGGAGGAGCTGGTATCTGAGAGTGGGACAGGCTGTGTGAGGGTGATGGAGGAGCTGGTATCTGAGATTGGGACAGGCTGTGTGTGGGTGATGGAGGAGCTGGTATCTGAGAGTGGGACAGGAGAATTTTCACCTTACTGAGGATTTATTGTTCCACTTCTGTCCCTAACAGTGAGTTCACGAACAGGAAAATGAGTAAGAGTGAAACTAACAACAAAGCTAGTTCCCTACAGTTCTTTCCTTTGTGATGCTTTACAAGTGTCCACATGCCAGCACCTTTGAAAGGCCCACCAGTGTTTCTCAAAACCCAACAGGGCATGTTCATTTCTGACAGTGTCTTGGCGTGGCTCACTGAGTAAGAAACAAGAGTTGGAAAGATTCAGTTACTCAAATCCTTGCCAATTTCAAGTTGCTTACGCGCTTGAGAAATGAGTGTTCCTTTCTAAAAGCCGTGGCTAAGGGGCGTTAAATCCTTACAATTCAAACCTTGTAAAAAGAGTCTTGTGTCAGAGGCAATTTCCAGCAGGATTGTGGGTGGAGCTGAATGAAGAAAATGTCAAAAGGCAGGAAAAACTGGGCTGTTTGATCTGCTGCTTAGTGTGAACAGATGTCACTGGGCTAGATCAGTGAGATACAGAATACCCAGATTGTGTGATACAGAATACCCGGAGTATGTGTGTGTGAGCTAAGCCGATGTAGCAGAGCCTGGTCTCCAATCATCTTGGATCCCCTTGCCATTGGACCAAGACCTTGCTCTGTCAAGCCCATGTGGTAGCTGGTGTGCAGCGGCCACCCCACGTTAAAAGAATTCACGCACAGGCAGCTTCCACCCTTTAAGTCATCCTCGGTTCCGAGGGACTGCCTAAGAGAAGACCCAGATGAATCGGGAACAAGACTCCAGTCTGCGTTACCTGTGCCAGTGTTTGCGATTCCAGGTCTATTGTGATCTACAATGGGGTGCCAGGGACTGGAAAGTCTCAAATTGATCCAGAACAGAGCGTGTGATTGCACGGTCCCAGATCGATCTCAAATGTTGCGCGAGTCCACACTAACCTGGAGCAGGGCGCTGTGCCTTGCAAAGTCAGACTGAGCTGGAATGGGGTGAGACCTCCCAGCCGAGCTTCACCTTGTCCTGACCCACGGAACTCCAGCTGGTTTTATTTCTCACCTCCTCCCAAATCCAGGTGTTTAATTGTAGCGCCCGACCGACCTTGATCAACACACTCAGAACAGACTAGGGTAGGCCCTGCAGTGGAACATTTAAATGCTTTCCAAAGGAGGAGAAGTCATCGCCTTAAAGGGACACCGCTCGCAAAAATGTGTTTGGCCCTTTGCTCACAGCAGGACGGGGAGGACAGAATCTAAATAACACTTAGATGGGTTTGGTGCAACCTATCACAAGATAAGTTTGGGGAATCAGTCAATAGCAGTTGTTTGGGGTGAGATTCTCTGACATTGCCCTCAGAGAGCAAGATATGTAGATGGCCTCAGCTCTAGTTATTGTTTGGCCGACTCTCTAGGATTGGCCTGGAATCTCCAGGAATTCGAGATTAATCTCCTGGACACTGGCAGCGAGCAAACCCGGGAGAAAAGTTGTACGGACATTAAGAAAATTGCCTGTTTTTCATTTTCTTTGAACACTTTTGTTTATTAATTATAAAAATATTGGAGATTGGGGGGTGGGTGGGTGGGGGGAAGAAAGGCTGTTTGACTGACAGTCAAGAATCATCCAATCGGAGTAATGAAGAGTCTGCTTGCTCTCTAATTGGCTGAAGGAAGGCGGGAAGCCGCCAGGTTGGACATGTCGGGCGATCAATGGCGGAAGCGTGGGGGGCGGGACTGTTGGAGGTCATGTGATGTAAACCTCCAGGAATACGTCCAACCAGAGATGGCAACCCTAGCTAGTCATGACCTTAGACCGGAGTGTTACTGTGAGCCACTGACCTGCCACTAACTCTCATCTCGTGATGACAAGTTGCCAGAAACTGGTGATCGACTAATTTGTAAACTGACGACAATCAGTGAGTTACGTTCAACTTAGCCCAGAATGTGCTCATACCTGCGTGGACACTTTCCACTAAGACTTTATTCTCAGCGACGAACCAACCTCCAGTTCATTCGAGTGTCACCATCACCGTTAATTCTTGCCGTTGTCAGGCAGCTGATCATGGATCGCAGCCTTGCCTTCTCCCCTGGCCCCAATCTCCTCCCTCCATTTTGTGGTGTGCGGACGGGGGGCCTCGAAAAGTTTCACCCCCATTCTGGGAGGCTCAGTAAGTGCCACTCTCCCCCTTTGTCAGGAGGTTGTGGATTCAAGCCCCACTCCAGAGACTTGAGCACAAAATCCAGGCTGACACTCCCGGTGAAAGGACTGAGGGAGCGCCGCACTGTCAGAAGTGCTGTCTTTCGATGAGACGTTAAACCGTCTGCCTGTTCGGGAGTTGGTACAACACAAGAGAAACTGTTGGACTGGGTGAAATTTGCCCTATTTTTAAAAATAGAAAGACTTGCATTTCTACAGCGCCTTTCATGACCTCAGGACAGGAGTTTCTCCCTCAACCACCATAACAAAAACAGATGATCTGGTCATTATCACATTGCTGTTTGTGGGAGCTCGCTGTGCGCAAATTGGCTGCCACGTTTCACACATTACAACAGTGACTACACTTCAAAAGTACTTAATTGGCTGTAAAGCGCTTTGAGACGTCCGGTGGTCGTGAAAGGCGCTATAGAAATGCAAGTCTTTCTTTCATTCTTTCTTTCAGGACGTCCCAAAGCGCTTTACAGCCAATGAAGTACTTTTTGAAGTGTGGTCGCTGTTGTAATGTAGGAAACGCAGCAGCCCATTTGTGCACAGCAAGATCCCGCAAACAGCAATGTGATAATGATCAGATCATCTGTTTTAGTGATGATGGTTGAGGGATAAATATTAGCCCCAGGACACCGGGGAGAACTCCCCCTGCTCTTCTTCAAAATAGTGCCGTGGGATCTTTTACGCCCACCTGAGAGAGCAGACAGGGCCTCGGTCACTGAACTTTACTCTTTCCATTCACACACCTCACTCGATATATTACAATCAGAGCAGATATTCGTATTTCAACTCTAACATCAGAGCTTTATAAAAACATTCATATTTACTGTTGACTGTGATAAATAGAAATTAACTGATGTAAACCTGATAAATTATCGCATCGTGCAAAGATGACAGATTCACTGTGAATTTTCATTGGCCTCAGAGAGTGGGCAGGATCTGGAAGAAGTCACTGGGCTCCATGGGTTGAAGGCTGGAGTCCAAAGCCTGCAGTTTCTGGTTGGTTTTACTTCAGTGCCGATCGGCAAAAGCCCGGTGAGACTTTACCCTAAAAGATAGTTCTGCGGCCAATGTCAGTTCCTCTTTACATCGCGTCTGCCGGCCTCCCATGGCACTGCTCCCATATAATGGGTAGCCGAAGTGGAAATGTGTTAAACCAGGCCTTGGGCACTGCTCCCCGCCCTCCTGGTAACGTGGTCTAAATGGGCTCATCTTCGCGGTCATTTAGAGCCTAATTGCCACGGTGAGGTCCACGTGTTGGGCTGGGCTTCTTCCAGTTTTCCACTTGTGCCAAGGGTTTGGCATCATGCCCATTCCACACCATGGTTAGCCGCTGAAGTGGAACTGTGTTAAACCTGCCTTCCCCTCCGAGACTAAATGGGCTCATCCTCGCGGTCAGTTAGAGGCTGATTGCCACGAGGAGGAGTGAGGCGAAGCCACCACTTGCTGGGCTGGTTACAGAGATGCCCACTTGTGCTCAGGTTTTGAGGCCACGTTCATTCCACGCGGCGAGCCTTGCCCGCCTTGCCCCAGATGGCACGGTCTTGCTGCCTGCTAGACTGGCCAAGGCAGCACCAGGGAGTGACCCGTCCACAGGGGAACGGAAACGCGTTGGAGGCAAGTCTGAGCGGTGCCAGGGAACCTCGGTGACACTGGCACGCTCTGCGGTAGGGTTACCAACCCTCCAGGATTGCCCTGGAGTCTGCAGGAATGATAGACTAAACTCCAGGTCACTGCTGCAAGCAAAAGTCGGGCGAAAAATCATTTGGGTGTAAAAAAAATCGTGGTTTTTAAAACTTTCTTTGGCGGAGGTCATGTGATGAACTCTCCAGGATACGTCCAACCAGAGTTGGCAACCCAAGGGCTGGTGAGAGGGGCCGAGTGGAGGCCAGAAAGGGAATGAAAGGTTTTAAAAGCCGGAGTCATGTGAAAGCGATTATCCACGGCCGTTTCACGGATTACATGCCGGAGTAACGGGAGGTCATTGGCCGGGGCATGGAGTCCATCACCAGGGTCTCTGATATTGCCGGCGCTCGGGGGCAGGGCCTCGCTTTGAAGGCCTTCAAACCAGGCGTGGTAATCGGTTGCCGCGGAAACCCTGGCCAGTCAGCAGTGCCGTGGGGCCAGGCCTCTGACCAGCGGGCCGTTCGGTTCCTACCGCCGTTCCACCGCGCTCAGCTTCACCGCGTGACGAAGCCGCGTCCGCTCCTGCTCTTTCTTTCCCCGTTCCCTCGCTTTCCTTTCCGCTGTCTGTCGGTCGTCAGGCTGTCCTGTAGCAAAGAAGAAACTTGCGTTTATATAGCGCATTTCACGACCTCAGGACGTCCCAAAGCGATTCACAGACAATGAAGTACTTTGTGAAGTGTAGTCGCTGTTGTAATGTAGGAAAATTGGCAGCCAATTTGCGCACAGCAAGATTTCACAAACAGCAATGTGATAATGACCAGAAAAATCTGTTTTGGTGATGTTGGTTGAGGGATAAATATTGGCCCCAGGACACCGGGTTTATCACAAAGGAGACGTTATTATGGACCGAATGCTTTCGGAGATTCTCTGAACCTTTTTTCCCCCTCTGTCAGTCTCTCTCTCTCAGTCTCGGTCACAGCCTCTCTCTCTCTCTCTGTCACAATCTCTCTCTCTCTCTCTGTCACAATCTCTCTCTCTCTGTCACAGCCTCTCTGTCACAATCTCTCTCTCTCTGTCACGGCCTCTCTCTCTGTCACAATCTTTCTCTCTCTGTCACAGTCTCTCTCTCTCTGTCACAGTCTCTGTCACAGCCTCTCTCTCTCTGTCACAATCTCTCTCTGTCACCGGCCGTCTCTCTCTCTCTCTCTCTGTCACCGGCCGTCTCTCTCTCTCTCTCTCTCTGTCACCGGCCGTCTCTCTCTCTCTCTCTCTGTCACCGGCCGTCTCTCTCTCTCTCTCTGTCACCGTCTCTCTCTCTCTCTCTCTGTCACCGTCTCTCTCTCTCTCTCTCTGTCACCGTCTCTCTCTCTCTCTCTCTCTCTGTCACCGTCTCTCTCTCTCTCTCTCTGTCACCGTCTCTCTCTCTCTCTCTCTGTCACCGTCTCTCTCTCTCTCTCTCTGTCACCGTCTCTCTCTCTCTCTCTCTGTCACCGTCTCTCTCTCTCTCTCTCTGTCACCGTCTCTCTCTCTCTCTCTCTGTCACCGTCTCTCTCTCTCTCTCTCTGTCACCGTCTCTCTCTCTCTCTCTCTCTGTCACCGTCTCTCTCTCTCTCTCTCTGTCACCGTCTCTCTCTCTCTCTCTCTGTCACCGTCTCTCTCTCTCTCTCTCTCTGTCACCGTCTCTCTCTCTCTCTCTCTGTCACCGTCTCTCTCTCTCTCTCTGTCACCGTCTCTCTCTCTCTCTCTCTGTCACCGTCTCTCTCTCTCTCTCTCTCTCTCTCTGTCACCGTCTCTCTCTCTCTCTCTCTGTCACCGTCTCTCTCTCTCTCTCTCTCTGTCACCGTCTCTCTCTCTCTCTGTCACCGTCTCTCTCTCTCTCTGTCACCGTCTCTCTCTCTCTCTGTCACCGTCTCTCTCTCTCTCTGTCACCGTCTCTCTCTCTCTCTGTCACCGTCTCTCTCTCTCTCTCTCTGTCACCGTCTCTCTCTCTCTCTGTCACCGTCTCTCTCTCTCTCTCTCTGTCACCGTCTCTCTCTCTCTCTGTCACCGTCTCTCTCTCTCTCTCTCTGTCACCGTCTCTCTCTCTCTCACCGTCTCTCTCTCTCTGTCACCGTCTCTCTCTCTCTCTGTCACCGTCTCTCTCTCTCTCTCTCACCGTCTCTCTCTCTCTCTCTCCCCGTCTCTCTCTCTCTCTCTCCCCGTCTCTCTCTCTCTCTCTCCCCGTCTCTCTCTCCTCTCTCCCCGTCTCTCTCTCTCTCTCTCCCCGTCTCTCTCTCTCTCTCTCCCCGTCTCTCTCTCTCTCCTCTCCCCGTCTCTCTCTCTCTCTCTCCCGTCTCTCTCTCTCTCTCTCTCCCCCGTCTCTCTCTCTCTCTCTCTCCCCCGTCTCTCTCTCTCTCTCTCTCCCCCGTCTCTCTCTCTCTCTCTCTCCCCGTCTCTCTCTCCCCGTCTCTCCTCTCTCTCTCCCGTCTCTCTCTCTCTCTCTCCCCGTCTCTCTCTCTCCTCTCCCCGTCTCTCTCTCTCTCTCTCCCCCGTCTCTCTCTCTCTCTCTCTCCCCCCGTCTCTCTCTCTCTCTCCCCCGTCTCTCTCTCTCTCTCCCCGTCTCTCTCTCTCTCTCTCCCCGTCTCTCTCTCTCTCTCTCTCCCCGTCTCTCTCTCTCTCTCCCCGTCTCTCTCTCTCTCTCCCCCGTCTCTCTCTCTCTCTCCCCCGTCTCTCTCTCTCTCTCCCCCGTCTCTCTCTCTCTCTCTCCCCGTCTCTCTCTCTCTCTCTCCCCGTCTCTCTCTCTCTCTCCCCCGTCTCTCTCTCTCTCTCCCCCGTCTCTCTCTCTCTCTCTCCCCGTCTCTCTCTCTCTCTCCTCCCCGTCTCTCTCTCTCTCTCCCCCGTCTCTCTCTCTCTCTCTCCCCGTCTCTCTCTCTCTCTCCCCCGTCTCTCTCTCTCTCTCTCCCCCGTCTCTCTCTCTCTCTCTCTCCCCCGTCTCTCTCTCTCTCTCTCCCCCGTCTCTCTCTCTCTCTCTCCCCCGTCTCTCTCTCTCTCTCCCCCGTCTCTCTCTCTCTCTCCCCGTCTCTCTCTCTCTCTCTCTCTCCGTCTCTCTCTCCCCCGTCTCTCTCTCTCTCTCCCCCGTCTCTCTCTCTCTGTCACCGTCTCTCTCTCTCTCTGTCATAGTCTCTCTCTCACTCTCTGTCACCGTCTCTCTCTCTCTCTGTCACCGTCTCTCTCTCTCTCTGTCACCGTCTCTCTCTCTCTCTGTCACCGTCTCTCTCTCTCTCTCTGTCACCGTCTCTCTCTCTCTCTGTCACCGTCTCTCTCTCTCTCTGTCACCATCTCTCTCTCTCTCTGTCACCGTCTCTCTCTCTCTCTCTGTCACCGTCTCTCTCTCTCTCTCTGTCACCGTCTCTCTCTCTCTCTGTCACCGTCTCTCTCTCTCTCTGTCACCGTCTCTCTCTCTCTCTGTCACCGTCTCTCTCTCTCTCTGTCACCGTCTCTCTCTCTCTCTGTCACCGTCTCTCTCTCTCTCTGTCACCGTCTCTCTCTCTCTCTCTGTCACCGTCTCTCTCTCTCTCTGTCACCGTCTCTCTCTCTCTCTCTGTCACCGTCTCTCTCTCTCTCTGTCACCGTCTCTCTCTCTCTCTCTCCCGTCTCTCTCTCTCTCTTCCCCAGTCTCTCTCTTCTCTCTCCCCCGTCTCTCTCTCTCTACTCCCCGTCCTCTCCCCGTCTCTCTCTCTCCCCCCTTCTCTCTCTCTCTCTCCCCCCCGTCTCTCTCTCTCGTCTCATCTCTCTCTCTCCCCGTCTCTTCTCTCTCTCTCTCCCCCGTCTCTCTCTCTCTCTTTCCCCCGTCTCTCTCTCTCTCTCTCCCCGTCTCTCTCTCTCTCTCTCTCCCCCCGTCTCTCTCTCTCTCTCTCTCCTCCCCGGTCTCTCTCTCTCTCTCTCTCTCCCCCCCGTCTCTCTCTCTCTCTCCCCCGTCTCTCTTCTCTCTCTCTCTCCCCCGTCATCGCTCTTCTCCTCCCCTCGTCTCTCTCTCTCTCTCCCCCCCCGTCTCACTCTCTCTCTCCCTCCCCGCTCTCTCTCTCTCTCTCCCCCCGTCTCTCTCTCTCTCTCCTCTCCTCCCCCGTCTCTCTCTCTCTCTCTCTCCCCCGGCCTCTCTCTCTCTCTCTCTCTCCCCCGTCTCTCTCTCTCTCTCTCTCCCCCGTCTCGCTCTCTCTCTCTTCCCCCGTCTCTCTCTCTCTCTCTCCCCCTCTCTCTCTCTCTCTCTCTCTCCCCGTCTCTCTCTCTCTCTCTCTCCCCGTCTCTCTCTCTCTCCTCTCCCCCGTCTCTCTCTCTCTCTCTCCCCGTCTCTCTCTCTCTCTCTCCCCCGTCTCTCTCTCTCTCTCTCTCCCCCGTCCTCTCTCTCTCTCTCTCTCCCCCGTCTCTCTCTCTCTCCTCTCCCCCGTCTCTCTCTCTCTCTCTCTCCCCCGTCTCTCTCTCTCTCTCTCTCCCCGTCTCCTCTCTCTCTCTCTCTCTCCCCGTCTCTCTCTCTCTCTCTCTCCCCGTCTCTCTCTCTCTCTCTCTCCCCCGTCTCTCTATCTCTCTCTCTCTCCCCGTCTCTCTCTCTCTCTCTCCCATCTCCCGTCTCTCTCCTCTCCCTCTCTCCTCTCTCTCGTCTCTCCCATCTCTCTCTCTCTCCCCCGTCTCTCAGTCTCTCTCTCCTCTCAACCCGTCTTCTCTCCTCTCTCTCTCTCCCCCAGTCTCTCCTCTCTCTCTCCTCTCCCTGTCTCTCTCTCTCTCTCGCCTCCCCGTCTCTCTCGTCTCCTCTCTCTCCCCCGTCTCTCTCTCTCTCTCTCTCCTCGTCTCTCTCTCTCTCTCTCCCCGTCTCTCTCTCTCTCTCTCTCTACCCCGTCTCTCTCTCTCTCTCTCTCCCCGTCCTCTCTCCTCTCTCTCTCCCCGTCTCTCTCTCTCTCTCTCTCTCCCCGTCTCTCTCTCTCTCTCCCCCGTCTCTCTCTCTCTCTCGCTCCCCGTCTCTCTATCTCGTCTCTCCCCCGTCTCTTCTCTCTCCTCTCTCCCCCGTCTCTCTCTCTCTCACTTCTCCCCGTCTCTCTCTCTCTCTTCCCCCGTCTCTCTCTCTCTCTCTCTCTCTCTCTCTGTCACCGTCTCTCTCTCTCTCTGTCACCGTCTCTCTCTCTCTCTGTCACCGTCTCTCTCTCTCTCTGTCACCGTCTCTCTCTCTCTCTGTCACCGTCTCTCTCTCTCTCTCTGTCACCGTCTCTCTCTCTCTCTGTCACCGTCTCTCTCTCTCTCTGTCACCGTCTCTCTCTCTCTCTCTCTGTCACCGTCTCTCTCTCTCTCTCTCTGTCATAGTCTCTCTCTCTCTCTGTCACCGTCTCTCTCTCTCTCTGTCTGTCACCGTCTCTCTCTCTCTCTGTCACCGTCTCTCTCTCTCTCTCTCTGTCACCGTCTCTCTCTCTCTCTCTCTGTCATAGTCTCTCTCTCTCTCTGTCACCGTCTCTCTCTCTCTCTCTCTGTCACCGTCTCTCTCTCTCTCTGTCACCGTCTCTCTCTCTCTCTCTCTGTCACCGTCTCTCTCTCTCTCTCTCTGTCACCGTCTCTCTCTCTCTCTGTCACCGTCTCTCTCTCTCTCTCTCTGTCACCGTCTCTCTCTCTCTCTCTCTCTCTGTCACCGTCTCTCTCTCTCTGTCACCGTCTCTCTCTCTCTCTCTGTCACCGTCTCTCTCTCTCTCTCTGTCACCGTCTCTCTCTCTCTCTGTCACCGTCTCTCTCTCTCTCTGTCACCGTCTCTCTCTCTCTCTGTCACCGTCTCTCTCTCTCTCTGTCACCGTCTCTCTCTCTCTCTGTCACCGTCTCTCTCTCTCTCTGTCACCGTCTCTCTCTCTCTCTGTCATAGTCTCTCTCTCTCTCTGTCACCGTCTCTCTCTCTCTCTGTCACCGTCTCTCTCTCTCTCTGTCACCGTCTCTCTCTCTCTCTGTCACCGTCTCTCTCTCTCTCTGTCATAGTCTCTCTCTCTCTCTGTCACCGTCTCTCTCTCTCTCTGTCACCGTCTCTCTCTCTCTCTGTCACCGTCTCTCTCTCTCTCTGTCACCGTCTCTCTCTCTCTCTGTCTAGTCTCTCTCATCTCTCTGTCACCGTCTCTCTCTCTCTCTGTCATAGTCTCTCTCTCTCGGTCACCAGTCTCTCTCTCTCTCTGTCACTCGTCTTCTCTCTCATCTGTCCACCGTCTCTCTCTCTCTCTCTGTCACCGTCTCTTCTCCCCTCTCTGCTCCGTCTCTCTCTCTCTGTCACCGTCTCTCTCTCTCTCTCTCTGTCACCGTCTCTCTCTCTCTCTGTCACCGTCTCTCTCTCTCTCTGTCATAGTCTCTCTCTCACTACATGGTGCATTTCGAGGAAAATCCCAGCATGTAAAGAGACAAAGCATCTTTTTCCAGTCTCAACAGGAAGCCAGTGATTGGCAACACCCAGAGTATCCGATGACGAAATTCAATCAATTATTGTAGCAGTTTGCGTGGTATGAAATGTAATCTGTGAGCATCTGTTGTTTCTGTCCACTGAATCCAACTGTATCTGTGTGTGCGTTTTGTTC
>JASTWF010001928.1:23808-50834 GCA_030390025.1 Squalus acanthias | reverse complement strand
ATTGGATTAGAGATGTGGGAGGGGTTTAGCATTGGATTCGGGTTGTGGGAGGGGTTTAGCGTTGGATTAGAGATATGGGAGGGGTTTAGCGTTGGATTAGAGATGTGGGAGGGGTTTAGCGTTGGATTCGGGTTGTGGGAGGGGTTTTAGCGTTGGACTCGGGTTGTGGGAGGGGTTTAGTGTTGGATTCGGGTTGTGGGAGGGGTTTTAGCGTTGAATTCGGGTTGTGGGAGGGGTTTAGTGTTGGATTCGGGTTGTGGGAGGGGTTTAGTGTCGGATTCGGGTTGTGGGAGGGGTTTAGCATCGGATTCGGGTTGTGGGAGGGGTTTAGCGTTGGATTCTGGTTGTGGGAGGGGTTTAGTGTTGGATTCGGGTTGTGGGAGGGGTTTAGCATTGGATCCGGGTTGTGGGAGGGGTTTAGCGTTGGATTAGAGATGTGGGAGGGGTTTAGCGTTGGATTAGAGATGTGGGAGGAGTTTCGCGTCGGATTAGAGATGTGGGAGGAGTTTAGCATTGGATTAGAGATGTGGGAGGGGTTTAGCATTGGATTCGGGTTGTGGGAGGGGTTTAGCGTTGGATTAGAGATATGGGAGGGGTTTAGCGTTGGATTAGAGATGTGGGAGGGTTTAGCGTTGGATTCGGGTTGTGGGAGGGGTTTAGTGTTGGATTCGGGTTGTGGGAGGGGTTTAGCGTCGGATTAGAGTTGTGGGAGTGGTTTAGTGTTGGATTCGGGTTGTGGGAGGGGTTTAGCGTTGGATTCGGGTTGTGGGAGGGGTTTAGCGTTGGATTAGAGATGTGGGAGGGGTTTAGCGTTGGATTCGGGTTGTGGGAGGGGTTTAGCGTTGGATTCGGGTTGTGCGAGGGGTTTCGCGTTGGATTCGTGTTGTGGGAGGGGTTTAGCGTTGGACTCGGGTTGTGGGAGGGGTTTAGCATTGGACTCGGGTTGTGGGAGGGGTTTAGCGTTGGATTAGAGATGTGGGAGGGGTTTAGCGTTGGATTAGAGATATGGGAGGGGTTTAGCGTTGGATTAGAGATGTGGGAGGGGTTTAGCGTTGGATTCGGGTTGTGGGAGGGGTTTAGCGTTGGATTAGAGATGTGGAAGGGGTTTAGCGTTGGATTAGAGATGTGGGAGGGGTTTAGCGTTGGATTCAGGTTGTGGGAGGGGTTTAGAGTTGGATTAGAGATGTGGGAGGGGTTTAGCGTTGGATTAGAGATGTGGGAGGGGTTTAGCGTTGGACTCGGGTTGTGGGAGGGGTTTTAGCGTTGGACTCGGGTTGTGGGAGGAGTTTAGTGTTGGATGCGGGTTGTGGGAGGGGTTTTAGCGTTGGATTCGGGTTGTGGGAGGGGTTTAGTGTCGGATTCGGGTTGTGGGAGGGGTTTAGTGTCGGATTCGGGTTGTGGGAGGGGTTTAGTGTCGGATTCGGGTTGTGGGAGGGGTTTAGCGTTGGATTCGGGTTGTGGGAGGGGTTTAGCATTGGATTCGGGTTGTGGGAGGGGTTTAGCGTTGGATTAGAGATGTGGGAGGGGTTTAGCGTTGGATTAGAGATGTGGGAGGGGTTTAGCGTCGGATTAGAGATGTGGGAGGAGTTTAGCGTCGGATTAGAGATGTGGGAGGAGTTTAGCATTGGATTAGCGATGTGGGAGGGGTTTAGCATTGGATTCGGGTTGTGGGAGGGGTTTAGCGTCGGATTCGTGTTGTGGGAGGTGTTTGGCATCGGATTCGGGTTGTGGGAGGGGTTTAGTGTCGGATTCGGGTTGTGGGAGGGGTTTAGCGTTGGATTCGGGTTGTGGGCGGGGTTTAGCATCGGATTCGGGTTGTGGGAGGGGTTTAGCATTGGATTCGGGTTGTGGGAGGGGTTTAGCGTTGGATTCGGGTTATGGGAGGGGTTTTAGCGTTGGACTCGGGTTGTGGGAGGGGTTTAGTGTTGGATTCGGGTTGTGGGAGGGGTTTTAGCGTTGAATTCGGGTTGTGGGAGGGGTTTAGTGTTGGATTCGGGTTGTGGGAGGGGTTTAGTGTCGGATTCGGGTTGTGGGAGGGGTTTAGCATCGGATTCGGGTTGTGGGAGGGGTTTAGCGTTGGATTCTGGTTGTGGGAGGGGTTTAGTGTTGGATTCGGGTTGTGGGAGGGGTTTAGCATTGGATCCGGGTTGTGGGAGGGGTTTAGCGTTGGATTAGAGATGTGGGAGGGGTTTAGCGTTGGATTAGAGATGTGGGAGGAGTCTCGCGTCGGATTAGAGATGTGGGAGGAGTTTAGCATTGGATTAGAGATGTGGGAGGGGTTTAGCATTGGATTCGGGTTGTGGGAGGGGTTTAGCGTTGGATTAGAGATATGGGAGGGGTTTAGCGTTGGATTAGAGATGTGGGAGGGGTTTAGCGTTGGATTCGGGTTGTGGGAGGGGTTTAGTGTTGGATTCGGGTTGTGGGAGGGGTTTAGCTTCGGATTAGAGTTGTGGGAGTGGTTTAGTGTTGGATTCGGGTTGTGGGAGGGGTTTAGCGTTGGATTCGGGTTGTGGGAGGGGTTTAGCGTTGGATTAGAGATGTGGGAGGGGTTTAGCGTTGGATTCGGGTTGTGGGAGGGGTTTAGCGTTGGATTCGGGTTGTGGGAGGGGTTTAGCGTTGGATTCGAGTTGTGGGAGGGGTTTAGCGTTGGATTCGGGTTGTGGGAGGGGTTTAGCATTGGATCGGGTTGTGGGAGGGGTTTAGCGTTTGGATTAGAGATGTGGGAGGGGTTTAGCGTTGGATTAGAGATGTGGGAGGGGTTTAGCGTTGGATTAGAGATGTGGGAGGGGTTTAGCGTTGGATTAGAGATGTGGAGGGGTTTAGCGTTGGATTAGAGATGTGGGAGGGGTTTAGCGTTGGATTCAGGTTGTGGGAGGGGTTTAGAGTTGGATTAGAGATGTGGGAGGGGTTTAGCGTTGGATTAGAGATGTGGGAGGGGTTTAGCGTTGGACTCGGGTTGTGGGAGGGGTTTTAGCGTTGGACTCGGGTTGTGGGAGGAGTTTAGTGTTGGATGCGGGTTGTGGGAGGGGTTTAGTGTCGGATTCGGGTTGTGGGAGGGGTTTAGTGTCGGATTCGGGTTGTGGGAGGGGTATAGTGTCGGATTCGGGTTGTGGGAGGGGTTTAGCGTTGGATTCGGGTTGTGGGAGGGGTTTAGCATTGGATTCGGGTTGTGGGAGGGGTTTAGCGTTGGATTAGAGATGTGGGAGGGGTTTAGCGTTGGATTAGAGATGTGGGAGGGGTTTAGCGTCGGATTAGAGATGTGGGAGGAGTTTTGCGTCGGATTAGAGATGTGGGAGGAGTTTAGCATTGGATTAGCGATGTGGGAGGGGTTTAGCATTGGATTCGGGTTGTGGGAGGGGTTTAGCGTTGGATTAGAGATATGGGAGGGGTTTAGCGTTGGATTAGAGATGTGGAAGGGGTTTAGCGTTGGATTCGGGTTGTGGGAGGGGTTTAGTGTTGGATTCGGGTTGTGGGAGGGGTTTAGCGTTGGATTCGGGTTGTGGGAGGGGTTTAGCGTTGGATTAGAGATGTGGGAGGGGTTTAGCGTTGGATTCGGGTTGTGGGAGGGGTTTAGTGTTGGATTCGGGTTGTGGGAGGGGTTTAGCGTTGGATTAGAGATGTGGGAGGGTTTAGCGTTGGATTAGAGATGTGGGAGGGGTTTAGCGTTGGATTCGGGTTGTGGGAGGGGTTTAGCGTTGGATTCGGGTTGTGGGAGGGGTTTAGCGTTGGATTAGAGATGTGGGAGGGGTTTAGCGTTGGATTCGGGTTGTGGGAGGGGTTTAGTGTTGGATTCGGGTTGTGGGAGGGGTTTCGCGTTGGATTCGGGTTGTGGGAGGGGTTTAGCGTTGGATTCGGGTTGTGGGAGGGGTTTAGCGTTGGATTCGGGTTGTGGGAGGGGTTTAGCGTTGGATTCGGGTTGTGGGAGGGGTTTAGCGTTGGATTCGGTTTGTGGGAGGGGTTTAGCGCTGGATTCGGGTTGTGGGAGGGGTTTAGTGTTGGATTCGGGTTGTGGGAGGGGTTTAGCGTTGGACTCGGGTTGTGGGGGCAGGTGTGATCTGTTGATGTGATCTCTCTCTGACAGGATTTTAGTGGTGGCGACAGTCTACATCTTGGGTGGATTCCTGTACCAGAGACTGGTGATGCGAGCGAAAGGTGTGGAACAATTTCCAAATCACTCCTTCTGGCAAGAACTGGGCAATTTAACAGCGGTGAGTGAAAGGTCAGAGTCCCAGGTCCTGGGAGATGTGCAGGCTTGCTGAAAGGGTTAATCCCTTCCGTTCGGGAACTGGCTGCCCAGAGTCTGTAAATGGGGAGAGGTGGGTGAGAGGTTAATCCTCTCAGATCGGAAACAGGTTGCCTTGTGTCTGTAATCCCCTTGATTTTTCAACGGCATTACCATCGCCGAATCCCCCACCATCAACATCCTGGGGGTCACCATTGACCAGAAACTTAACTGGACCAGCCATATAAATACTGTGGCAACAAGAGCAGGTCAGAGGCTGGGTATTCTGCGGCGAGTGTCTCACCTCCTGACTCCCCAAAGCCTTTCCACCATCTACAAGGCACAATTAAGGAGTGTGATGGAATACTCTCCACTTGCCTGGATGAGTGCAGCTCCAACAACACTCAAGAAGCTCGCCACCATCCAGGACAAAGCAGCCCGCTTGATCAGCACTCCATCCACCACCTTAAACATTCACTCCCTCCACCACCGGCGCACCGTGGCTGCAGTGTGTACCATCTACAAGATGCACTGCAGCAACTCGCCAAGCCTTCTTCGGCAGCACCTCCCAAACCCGCGACCTCTTCCACCTAGAAGGACAAGGGCAGCAGGCGCACGGGGACACCACCACCTCCAAGTTCCCCTCCCCGTCACACACCATCCTGACTTGGAAATATATCGCAGTTTCTTCATCGTCGCTGGGTCAAAATCCTGAAACTGCCTCACTAACAGCACTGTGGGAGCACCTTCACCACACGGACTGCAGCGGTTCAAGAAGGAGGCTCACCACCACCTTCTCGAGGGCGATTAGGAGTGGGCAATAAATGCTGGCCTTGCCAGCAACTCCCACATCCCAGGGACAAGTTAAAAACTGGGAGGAGGTGGGTGAGCGGGTTAATCCCCTCCAATAGGGAACAGACTCTGAGAGTCTCTGTCTCTGTTAACGATTCTCTTTCTCTCGTTAGGACGGCTGCGACTTTGTCTGCCGATCGAAACCGCGGAATGTTCCGGCCTCGTACCGCGGAGTGGGGGATGAGCAGCTGGGAGAGGAGGAGGAGGAGAGGGACGAGCACCTCCTGCCCATGTGACCCCCCCCCCTCCCGGGCCCGTGACCTCCCCGTGGCTTTCTGACGACGCACTGGAAGTTTCTCACTGCTCCGGGGACACTCGCCGCTAAATCTTCTCCAACTTCCCCTCTCCCGAGCGATCGAGCGAGGAGCCCGGGCCGATTGGACGGGTCCTGTAGCCCGAAGGTGTGGGGAGAGGAGGTTAATCTGTGGGATGTGGGGGTGTGGGGAGAGGCGGTTAATCTGTGGGATGGGGGAATCTGTGGGGGTGTGGGGAGAGGAGGTTAATCTGTGGGATGGGGGGGTTAATCTGTGGGGGTGGGGAGGGGAGTTGGGGATCTGTGGAATGGGGAGGGGTTGAGATGGGGATGAGTGGGTGAATGGGAATCTGTGTGGGTGTGTGGGGGGGGGGAATGGGATCTGAGAACAGCACATCTGGTTGTTAATTCTGACCTCTCATTAAATAAAATGTGTGTGGATTTTGTGTCTCTCATTCTTGTACCTGGTCAGGTGGGAGGGGGGCAGTTATACCCCTCCCCGTCAATAATGAAACAGCCGACACTCCCAGTGTATCTTATTTAATTTCAGTTTATTTTGAGACGATATATTTTTATGTATTTAACTCCCAGGTTGTGGGGGGGGGCCCTTTCCCCTCATTCTCTCTCTCTCTCGCACCCCCCCCTCTCTCTGTCAACGATTCTCCTTCTCTCGTTAGGATGGCTGCGACTTTTTCGATTGAAACCGCGGAATGTTTCAGCCTCGTACCGCGGAGTGGGGGACGAGCAGCTGGGAGAGGAGGAGGAGCACCTTGGGCCTGTGTGTGTCTGAGTGTACAGTACACAGCGGGTAAAAGGGACTGATTCACTCCTGTCTGGGACTGTGCAGCCCGTGTGTGTCTCGGTGTCAGCTCCTGTACATGTACAGTACACAGCGGGTAAAAGGGAACGATTCACTCCCGTCTGGGACTGTGCGGCCCGTGTGTGTCTCAGTGTCAGCTCCTGTACATGTACAGTACACAGCGGGTAAAAGGGAACGATTCACTCCCGTCTGGTACTGTACGGCCCGTGTGTGTCTGTGTCAGCTCCCATACATGTACAGTACACAGGGTAAAAGGGAACGATTCACTCCCGTCTGGTACCGTGTGTGTCTCAGTATCAGCTCCCGTACATGTACAGTACACAGCGGGTAAAAGGGAACGATTCACTCCCGTCTGGGACTGTACAGCCCGTGTGTGTCTCAGTCTCAGCTCCTGAACATGTACAGTACACAGCGGGTAAAAGGGAACGATTGAGAGATTGCAATGTTCAGTGTAACTGTTAATATAGGCACAGTCCCAATCTGGGTCTACCCGGGTAATGGGGTAGTGAGTGACGGGGTCCCCGGGGTTTGTGATTTAAATCTCTGGTAGGTTCCGATTTCCCCTGTCATTGTGTGAGCACAGACTGAAGTTTCTTTCTATCCTTTCAGCTCCCCCTCCCGACAGACCCTAAAGTTCGATTGTGAGCAATTAGTCATGTTTGAGCAGATTCACTGATTCTGGTTATCTGTAACCTGTGCTGTACCTGCCCTGGGAGTGTTTGATCGGACAGTGTAGAGGGAGCTTTACTCTGTATCTAACCTGTGCTGTACCTGCCCTGGGAGTGTTTGATGGGACAGTGTAGAGGGAGCTTTACTCTGTATCTAACCCCGTGCTGTACCTGCCCTGGGAGTGTTTGATGGGACAGTGTAGAGGGAGCTTTACTCTGTATCTAACCCGTGCTGTACCTGCCCTGGGAGTGTTTGATGGTCATGATGCGGAGATGCCCGTGTTGGACTGGGGTGGACAAAATTGAGAGGTCGCACAACACCAGGTTATAGTCCAACAGTTTTATTTGAAATCACAAGCTTTCGGAGCTATCGATTGCTCCTTCCTCAGGTGAAGTAAATTAGATACAGAATCGCCAAAGCATATATAGATACAGAACAAAGCATGTGTACCTTACAATTGCAGACCACTAAATTAAATCATCCTGACTATCTGCCGAGGTGTGATAAAGTTAATTAAGTCAGCCAGGAAGGTACCACATCAAAGACATAGCAAGATACAACTGAGACAATGAGGTGTAGTCGCAGGGGTTCTAACGTGTCAAAAGCTGCCGTCTGTATGTAAAACGAAAAGCTTTAAAATTTTTACTTTTTTACTGGGAAAATTTTTACTTTTTTACTGGGAATCACATCTGTGAACAAGCCAACGACAACTCGAGTCCGGATCACGTCATGTATCGTGACATAAACCCAAGATCCCGGTTGAGACCGTCTTCATGAGTGCGGAACTTGGCTATCAGTTTCTGCTCGACGATTTTGCGTTGTCGTGTGTTTCTAAGGTTGCCTTGGAGAACGCTTACCCGCAGATCCGAGGCTGAATGTCCTTGACTGCTGAAGTGTTCCCCGACTGGGAGGTAACAATCCTGCCTGGCGATTGTTGCGCGGTGCTCGTTCATACGTTGTCTCAGTGTCTGCATGGTCTCGCCGATGTACCATGCCGCGGTGCATTCTTTCCTGCAACGTATGAGGTAGACAACGTTGGCCGAGTCACATGAGTATGTACCATGTACCTGGTGGGTAGTGTCCTCACGTGTGATGGTGGTATCTGTGTCCATGATCTGGCATGTCTTGCAGAGTTTGCCATGGAAGGGTTGTGTGGTGTCGTGGTCGCTGTTATCCTGAAAGCTGGGTAATTTGCTGCGAACGATGGTACTTCTGAGGTTAGGCGGCTGTTTGAAGGCAAGTAGTGGAGGCGTGGGGATGGCCTTAGCGAGGTGTTTGTCGTCATCGATGACATGTTGAAGGCTGCGAAGAACATGGCGTAGTTTCTCCGCTCCGGGGAAGTACTGGACGACGTAGGGTACCCTGTTGGTTGTGTCCCGTGTTTGCCTTCTGAGGAGGTCTATGCGATTTTTCGCTGTGGCCCGTCGGAACTGTCGATCGATGAGTCGAGCGTCATATCCCGTTCTTACGAGGGCGTTTTTCAGCGTCCGTAGGTGTCCATCGCGTTCCTCCTCGTCTGAGCAGATCCTGTGTATTCGCAGGGCTTGTCCATAGGGGATGGCTTCTTTAACATGGTTAGGGTGGAAGCTGGAGAAGTGGAGCATCGTGAGGTTGTCCGTGGGCTTGCGGTAGAGTGAAGTGCTGAGGTGTCCGTCTTTGATGGAGATTCGTGTGTCCAGGAATGAGACCGATTCTGAGGAGTAGTCCATGGTGAGTTTGATGGTGGGATGGAACTTGTTTATGTTATCGTGTAGTCTTTTCAGTGTTTGGGACAGTGTAGAGGGAGCTTTACTCTGTATCTAACCCGTGCTGTACCTGCCCTGGGAGTGTTTGATGGGACAGTGTAGAGGGAGCTTTAAACATAGAAGATAGGAGCAGGAGTAGGCCATTTGGCCCCTCGAGCCTGCTCCGCCATTCGATGAGATCATGGCTGATCATCCAAACTCAGTACCCTGTACCTGCCTTCTCCCCATATCCCTTGATACCTTTAGCTTTAAGAAATATATCTAACTCATTCTTGAATATATTTAATGACTTGGCCTCAACTACCTTCTGTGGTAGAGAATTCCACAGGTTCACCACTCTCTGGGTGAAGAAATTCTTTCTCATTTCTGTCCTAAATGGCTTACCCCTTATCCTTAGATTATGACCCCTGGTTCTGGACTCTCCGACCATCGGGAACATTCTTCCTGCATCTAGTTTGTCCAGACCTGTCAGAATTTTATATGTTTCGATGAGATCCCCTCTCATTCTTCTATACTCCAGCGAGTATAAGCCCAATTGACCCAATCTCTCCTCATATGTCATTCCTGCCATCCCAGGTATCAGCCTTGTGAATCTTCGCTGCACTCCCTCCATGGCAAGAACATCCTTCCTCAGATAAGGCGACCAAAACTGCACACAGTACTCAAGGTGTGGTCTCTCCAAGGCCCTGTACAACTGCAGCAGGACATCCCTGTTCCTATACTCAAACCCTTTCGCTATGAAGGCCAACATACCATTTACTCTCTATAACCGTGCTCTACCTGCCCTGGTAGTCTAAAAGGGAACTATTCACTCCAGTCTGGTACTGTACAGCCCATGTGTGTCTCCGTGTCAGCTCCTCTATATAGAGTACATAGCAGGTAAAAGGGAATGATTCCCTCCCATCTGATACTGTGTGACCTGTGCAAGTCCACTGACTCTGGCAAATGTCTGAGGCGTCCTGTGAGTGTTTGATTGGAGACTACAAAGGAAGCTTTACTCTATCATGTAGAACGGTAGCATAGTGGTAATGTCACTGGGCTAGTAATCCTGAGGCCTGGACTAATGATCCAGAGACGTGAGTTCAAATCTCACCACAGCAGCTGGGAATTTAAATTCAGTTAATTCAATAAATCTGGAATAAAAAGCTATATCAGTAATGGTGACCATGAAACTATCGGATTGTTGTAAAAACCCATCTGGTTCACTAATGTTCTTTAGGGAAGGAAATCTGCCGTCCTTACCTGGTCTGGCCTATATGTGACTCCAGACCCACAGCAATGTGGTTGAGTCTTAACTGCCCTCTGAAATGGCCCAGCGAGACACTCAGTTGTAACAAACCGCTATGAAACAATAATAAAACTGGACAGACCAACTGGCTTTGGACACGGCAACAGCACACCTGCAAAGTCCTCCTCACTAACATCTGGGGACATGTCAAAATTGGGAGCGCTGTCCCACAGACTAGTCCAGCAACAGCCTTACATAGTCACACCTTTCAATGTCCCAGACTCCTCCATCACCAGCCCTGGGTATGTCCTGTCCCACCAACAGTATACAGTCGGGAGGGAGTGGCCTTGGGAGTTCTCAATATTGATTCCAGACTCCATGAAGTCTCATGGCTTCAGGTCAAGCATAGGCAAGGAAACTGCCTGCTGATTACCACCTACTGCCCTCCCTCAGCTGATGAATCAGTACTCCTCCATGTTGAACACCACTTGGAAGAAGCACTGAGAGTAGCAAGGGTGCAGAATGTACTCTGGGTGGAGGACTTCAATGTCCATCACCAAGAGTGGCTCGGTAGCACCACACTACTGACCGAGCTGGCCAAGTCCTGAAGGACATAGCTGCCAGGCTGGGCCTTCGGCAGGTGGTGAGAGAACCAACAGGAGGGAAAAACCTACTTGACCTCGATCTCGCCAATCTACCTGTTGCAGATGCAACTGTCCATGACAGCATTGGTAGCACTGACCACCGCACAGTTCTTGTGGAGACAAAGTCCTGTCTTCACACTGAGGACACCCTCCATTGTGTTGTGTGGCATTACATAGAAGATAGGAGCAGGAGTAGGCCATTCAATGTGATCATCCAAATTCAGTACCCTGTCCCTGCTTTCTCCCCATATCCCTTGATCCCCTTAGCCATAAGAAATATATCTAACTCCTTGAATATATTTAATGAATTGGACTTAACTGTCTTCTGTGGTAGAGAATTCCACAGGTTCACCACTCTCTGGGTGAAGAAATTCCTCCTCATCTCAGTCCTAAATGACTTACCCCTTATCCCTCGACTGTGACCCCTGGTTCTGGACTCCCCCGCCATCGGGAACATCCTTCCTGTGTCTAGTCCTGTTAGAATTTTATAAGTTTCAATGAGATCCCCTCTCAATCTTCTAAACTCTAGCGAATACAAGCCCAATCGACCCAATCTCTCCTCATACGTCATTCCTGCCATCCCAGGTATCAGTCTGGTGAATCTTCGCTACACTCTCTCCATGGCAAGAACATCCTTCCTCAGATAAGGTGACCAAAACTGCACACAATACTCAAGGTGTGGTCTCACCAAGGCCCTGTACAACTGCAGCAAGACATCCTTGCTCCTGTACTCGAATCCTCTCGCTATGAAGGCCAACATACCATTTGCCTTCTTTGCTGCACCTGCATGCTTACCTTCAGCGACTGGTGCACAAGGACACCCAGGTCTCGTTGCACTTCCCCTTTTCCCAATCTATTGCCATTCAGATAATAATCTGTCTTCCTGTTTTTGCCACCAAAGTGGATAACCTCGCATTTATCCACATTATACTGCATCTGCCATGCATCTGCCCAATCACCCAACCTGTCCAAATCATACTGGAGTTTCTCTGCATCCTCCTCACAGCACACACGCCCACCCAGCTTTGTGTCGTCTGCAAACTTGGAGATATTACATCTAGTTCCCTCGTCTAGATCATTAATATATATTGTGAATAGCTGGGGTCCTAGCACCGATCCCTGCGGTACCCCACTAGTCACTGCCTGCCACTCGGAAAAAGACCCGTTTATTCCAACTCTTTGCTTCCTGTCTGCCAACCAGTTCTCTATCCAAATCAGTACCTTACCCCCAATCCCATGTGCTTTAACTTTGCACGCTAATCTCTTATGCGGGACCTTATCGAAAGCCTTCTGAAAGTCCAAATACACCACATCCACTGGTTCTCCCTTATCTATTCTACCAGTTAAATCCTCAAAAAATTCCAGTAGATTAGTCAAGCATGATTTACCTTTTGTAAATCCATGTTGACTTTGTCCAATCCGGTCACTGTTTTCCAAGTGCTCTGCTATTACATCTTTTATAATGGACTCTAGCATTTTGCCCACTACCGATGTCAGGCTTACCGGTCCATAATTCCTCATTTTCTCTCTACCACCTTTTTTAAATAGTGGGGTTACATTAGCTACCCTCCAATCCATGGGAACTGTTCCAGAGTCTATAGAATTTTGGAAGATGACCAGCAATGCATCTACTATTTCTAGGGCCACTTCCTTAAGTACCCTAGGATGTAGATTATCAGGCCCTGGGGATTTATCGGCCTTCAATCCCGGCAATTTCCCTAACACCATTTTTCTACAAGTACTGATTTAATTCAATTCCTCCCTCTCATTAGATCCTATGTTCCCCGACACCTCTGGGAGGTTATTTGTGTCCTCCTTTGTGAAGACAGAACCAAAGTATGTATTTAATTGGTCTGCCATTTCTTTGTTCCCCATTATAAATTCCCCTGATTCTGACTGCAAGGGACCTACGCTTGACTTCACCAATCTTTTTCTGTTCACATACCACTGTGCTAAATGGGATAGGATTACATAGGATATACGGCACAGAAACAGGCAATTCAGTCCATGCCAGTGTTTATGCTCCACTCGAGCCTCCTCCTGTCTTTCCCCATCTAACTATCAGCATAACCCTCTATTCCCTTCTCCCTCATATGCTTGTCTAGTCTCCCCTTAAATGCATCTATACTATTTGCTCCAACCACTCCCTGTGGTAGCGAGTTCCACATTCTCACCATTCTTTAGGGAATTCAGAAGAAACTTCTTTACCCATAGAACATAAGAATTAGGAGCAGGAGTTGGCCATTCGGCCCCTCGAGCCTGCTCCGCCATTCAATAAGATCTTGGCCTCAACTCCACTTTCCTGCCCGCTCTCCATATCCCTTGATACCCTTAATATTCAAAAATCTATCGATCTCTGTCTTGAATATACTCAACGCCTGAGCCTCCACAGCCCTCTGGGGTGGAGAATTCCAAAGATTCACCACCCTCTGAGTGAAGAAATTTCTCTTCATCTCAGTCCTAAATGACCGACCCCTTATTCTGAGACTGTGACCCCTGGTTCTACACTCCCCAACCAGGGGAAACATCCTCTCTGCATCTACCCTGTCAAACCCTGTAAGAATTTTGTATGTTTCAATGAGATCACCTCTCATTCTTCTAAACTCTAGAGAATATAGGCCTAGTCTACTCAATCTCTCCTCATAGGACAATCCCCCCATCCAGGAACCAGTCTGGTGAACCTTCGTTGCACTCCTCTATGGCAAGTATATCCTTCCTGAGGTAAGGAGACCAAAACTGTACACAATACTCCATGTGTCATCTCACCAGGGCCCTATATAATTGCAGTAAGACATCTTTACTCTTATACTCAAATCCTCTTGAAATAAAGGCTAACATACCATTTGCTTTCCTTATCGCTTGCTGTACCTGCATGTTAACTTTCAGTAATTCGTGTACAAGGACACCCAGGTCCCTCTGAACACCAACATTTCCCAATCTCTCACCATTTAAAAAATACTCTGCTTTTCTATTTTTCCTACCAAAGTGGATAACTTCACATTTCTCCACATCATATTCCATTTGCCATGTTCTTGCCCACTCACTTAGCCTGTCTATATCCCCCTTGAAGCCTCCTTACATCCTCCTCGCAACTTACATCCCCACCCAGTTTTGTATCATCAGCAAACTTGGATATATTACATTTGGTCCCCTCATCCAAATTATTGATATAGATTGTGAATAGCTGAGGCCCAAGCACTGATCCTTGCGGTACCTCACTAGTTACAGCCTGCCAACCCGAAAATGACCCGTTTATTCCTACTCTTTGTTTTCTGTCGATTAACCAATCCTCAATCCATGCTAGTATATTACCCCCAATCCCATGAGCCCTAATTTTGTTTAATAACCTCTTGTGTGGCACCTTATCGAATGCCTTCTGAAAATCCAAATACACCACATCCACTGGTTCCCCCTTATCTATTCTGCTAGTTACGACCTCAAAAAACTCTTAACAGATTGGTCAAACATGATTTCCCTTTCATAAATCTGTGTTGACTCTGCCCAATCCTATTATTATTTTCTAAGTGCCCTGTTACCACGTCCTTAATAATAGATTCTAGCATTTTCCCTACTACTGATGTCAGGCTAACTGGTCTGTAGTTCCCTGTTTTCTCTCTCCCTCCTTTCTTAAATAATGGGGTTACATTTGCCACCTTCCAATCCGCAGGAACCATTCTAGATTCTATGGAATTTTGGAAAATGACAACCAATGCATCCACTATCTCTAAAGCCACCTCTTTCAAAACCCTAGGATGTAGGCCATCAGGTCCAGGGGATTTATCGGCTTTCAGTCCCAGTACTATTTTTTTACTTATACTAATTTCTTTCAGTCCCTCATTCTCACTAGAGCCTTGGTTCTCCACTATTTCCGGGAAGTTTCTTGCGTCTTCTTCAGTGAAGAGAGACACAAAGTATTTGTTTAATTTCTCTACCATTTCTTTATTCCCCATTATAATTTCTCGTGTCTCAGCCTGTAAGGGACCCACATTTACTTTCGCTGATCTTTTCTTTTTTACATACCTATAGAAGCATTTACAGCCTGTTTTTGTGTCTCTCGCTAGTTTACTCTCATATTCTATTTTCCCTTTCTTTATCAATTTCTTGGTCCTCCTTTGCTGAATTCTAAAATCCTCCCAATCCTCAGGCTTACTACTCTTTTTGGCAACATTATAAGCCTCTTCCTTTGATCTAATACTGTCTTTAACTTCTCTTGTTAGCCACGGTTGGACCATTTTTCCTGTGGGGTTTTTGTGCCTTAAAGGAATGTATATTTCTTGTAAATTATGTATTAATTCTTTAAATGCTAGCCATTGCTTGTCTACTATCATACCTTTTAATGTAGTTTCCCAATCTACCTTAGCCACTCGCCCCTCAGACCTATGTAGTTTGCTTTGTTTAGATTGAAGACCCTAGTTTCAGATTTAACTAAATCACTTTCAAACTCAATATAAAATTCTATCATATTATGGTCACTCTTCCCTAAAGGCCCCTTTACTACAAGGTTATTAATTAACCCTTTCTCATTGCACAATACTAGATCTAAAATAGCCTGTTCCCTAGTTGGTTCCTCAACATACTGATCTAGAAAACTATCTTGCATACATTCCATGAATTCGTCCTCCACACTATTACTGCAAATTTGGTTTGCTCAGTCTATATGTACATTAAAATCCCCCATGATTACTGTATTACCCTTGTTACATGCGCCTCTAATTTCCTGATTTATACTCTGCCCTACATTACAACTACTGTTTGGGCTCCTATAAACAACTCCCGCCAATGTTTTCTGCCCCTTGCTATTTCTTAGCTCCACCCAAACTGATTCTACTTCTTGATTTTCCAAGCTAAGATCCTTTCTCTCTACTGTCTTTATCCTATCCTTTATTATCAGGGCTACCACTCCTCCTTTTCCATTTTGCCTATCCTAAAAGTTAAGTATCCTGGAATATTTAGTTACCAACCTTGGTCACTTTGCAACCTCGTCTCCGTTATGGCTATTAGACCAAACCTGTTAATTTCGATCTGAGCTATTAATTCATCTATTTTGTTGCAAATGCTTTGCGCATTCAAATATAGTGCCTTTAGCTTTGACTTATTTCTATTTTCCCCTGATGTCACCTTAGTCACTGATGCCTTATTACCTTTGTTACTCTCTCTGTCCCTTCCTGACCCACTGGGCTGGATTTTGTCTTGGGGTCGGGTTGGGGTCGTGTCATCCGCATTTCGTGTTCCCCCCCCGACTCCAGATTAATGTGGATGAATGATGCAATTTTCACTTAATTGGGCAATTGAGTTCCAGCATGTGGGAACCCATGAACCAATTAGTGGTTTCAGTCAGAAAGTCGCCTCTGATGATGTCATCATTGCTGCTGCATTGCAGGTCAGAGACTGCCTGGCCTTTGCTGTGAGAGGACCTGGATGCTGGTGAGAGAGGACCTGCCTGGCTTTTGCTGTGAGTGGACCTGGATGCAAAATGGATGGAGAGAGAGATAGAGAGAGAGAGAGAGAGAGAGAGACTGCGACTTTCAGACCTAATACTACTACTACCTTCATCACATCTCCGTTGTAATAGTGGACCTGCAGCTGATAGTCAGCTATCCACTTGTGCTCCTGGCAGGTTTCACTGGCGTGTTTCACATCAGGCGTACCTTCACGTCGGAAAAGGGTTAAACTAGCTAAAACGTTTCACAATGGCATTACAGAGCCAATTTAGGGCTTGTTAAGGGCTTTAATGGCCTCTCCCGCCTCTTGGAGGCGGGACGGAGTCGGGAACCCCGCGACCGATTTTGTCAAAATTGCGTGGAGGCGGGATGGAGTCGGGATGGGGTTGGGACCCCCGACCCCTCAAATTTAACCCCCCACACGCCTCCAAGGGTCATTCAAAATCCAGCCCACCCTGCTTATTTTTACCCAAAACTCTGCTCTGCTCCAGAGCCTTGACATTTCTCTCACTGCTTTTAAATTTACTCTTTCCTGAATCCTCCCACCCCCCTCCTTCATTAGTTTAAAGCCCTGTCTACTGCTGTAGTTATTCGGTTCACTAGGACACTGGTCCCAGCCCGGTTTAAGTGGAGCCCGTCCCAACGGAACAGCTCCCTCTTTCCCCAGTACTGGTGCCAGTGCCCCATGAACTGAAACCCCTTCCTCTCACACCACTCTTTCAACCACGCATTTAAACCTCTAATCTGTTTGTCCCTATGCCAATTGGCGCGTGGCTCAGGTAACAATCCAGAGATTATAGCCTTTGAGGTTCTGCTTTTTAATTTGGATCCTAGTTCCTCAAACCTTACCTTTTGTAAATCCATGTTGACTTTGTCCGATCCTGTCACTGTTTTCCAAGTGCTCTGCTATTACCTCACATCTTGAGTAGTGGGTGCAGTTTTGGTCGCCTTATCTGAGGAAGGATGTTCTTGCCATGGAAGGAGTTCAGCGAAGATTCACCAGGCTGATACCTGGGATGGCAGGAATGACGTATGAGGAGAGATTGGGTCGATTGGGCTTATACTCGCTGGAGTTTAGAAGAATGAGAGGGGATCTCATTGAAACTTATAAAATTCTAACAGGACTAGACAGACTAGATGCAGGAAGGATGTTCCTGATGGTCGGGGTGTCCAGAACCAGGGGTCACAGTCTAAGGATAAGGGGTAAGCCATTTAGGACTGCGATGAGGAGGAATTTCTTCACCCAGAATTTAATTCTCTACCACACAAGGCAGTTGAGGCCAATTCATTAAATATATTCAAGGAGGAGTTGGATATATTTCTTAAGGCTAAAGGGATCAAGGGATATGGGGAGAAAGCAGGGACAGGGTTCTGAATTTGGATGATCAGCCATGATCGCATTGAATGGCGGAGCAGGCTAGAGGGGGCGAATGGCCTCCTCCTGCTCCTATCTTCTATGTTTCTATGTCTATGTAAACTCCCTCAGCAGAACCTCATTCCTAGTTCTGCCTATGTCGTTGGTTCCTACGTGGACCACGACAACTGGATCCTCCCCTTCCCACTCCAAGTTCTTCTCCAGCCGCGAGGAGATGTCTTTAACCCTGGCACCGGGCAGGCAACACAACCTTCAGAACACTTGGTTGCGGCTGCAGAGAATAGTATCTATCTCCCTGACTACACTGTCCCCTATCACAACTACATTCCCTTTCACTCTCCCGACTTGAATGGCCTCCTGCACCATGGTACCATGGTCAGCTTGCTCATCCACACAGGCAGCAAGAACCTCATACCTGTTGGACAAGGGCAAAGGCTGAGGCTCCTCCAGCACTGCACCTGGGGCCCCCCTTACCTGCCTGAATTGCAGTTACACCCTCCTGTCCCTGACCACTAACCAGACCTGTACCACTACCTAACCTAAGGGGAGTGACTGCCTCCTGGATCAAAGTGTCCAGGTAACTCTTCCCCCTCCCTGATGCCCCGCAATGTCTGCCCCTCAGACTCCAGCTCGAAAACTCTGAGCTGAAGTTCCTCAAGATGCAGGCACTTACTGCAAACGTTGTTGTCCGGGATCTCAATGCTCTCCGCAAAGTCCCACATGCTGCAGTTGCAGCACACCACCTGCACCGCCATCCCGAGATGACCTTATTTTATTTAATTAAATAATTTAATGTTGGATTTCTTGGTGACTATCTTATATTGATGGCCTCTAGTTATGCTCTTCCCCACAAGTGGAAACACTCTCTCTGTATCCACTCTATCAAAACCTTTCATAATTTTAAAGACCTCTATTAGGTCACCCCTCAGCCTTCTCTTTTCAAGAGAAAAGAGACCCAGCCTGTTCGTCCTTTCCTGATATGTATACCCTCGCATTTCTGGTACCATCCTTGTAAATCTTCCCTGCACCCTCTCCAGTGCCTCTATATCCTTTTTATAATATGGCGACCAGAACTGCACGCAGTACTCCAAGTGTGGTCTAACCAAGGTTCGATACAGGTTTAGCATAACTTCCCTACTTTTCAATTCTGTACCTCTAAAAATAAACCCTAGTGCCTGGTTTGCTTTTTTTAATGGCCTTGCTAACCTGTGGCGCAACTTTTAGTGATTTGTGTATTTGTACTCCGAGATCCTTTGTTCCTCCACCCCACCAGAGGCTGGGTATTCTGCGGCGAGTGTCTCACCTCCTGACTCCCCAAAGCCTTTCCACCATCTACAAGGCACAAGTAAGGAGTGTGATGGAATACTCTCCACTTGCCTGGATGAGTGCAGCTCCAACAACACTCAAGAAGCTCGACTCCATCCAGGACAAAGCAGCCCGCTTGATTGGCACCCCATCCACCACCTTAAACATTCACTCCTTCCACCACCGGCGTACCGTGGCTGCAGTGTGCACCATCTACAAGATGCACTGCAGCAACTCGCCAAGGCTTCTTCGGCAGCACCTCCCAAAACCGCGAACACTTCCACCTAGAAGGACAAGTGCAGCAGGCGCATGGGAACACCACCACCTCCAAGCTCCCCTCCAAGTCACACACCATCCTGACTTAGAAATATATCGCCGTTCCTTCATCGTCGCTGGGTCAAAATCCTGGAACTGCCTCCCTAACAGCGCTGTGGGAGCACCTTCACCACACGGACTGCAGCGGTTCAAGAAGGCGGCTCACCACCACCTTCTCAAGAGCAACTAGGGATGGGCAATAAATGCTGGCCTTGCCAGTGACGCCCACATCCCATAAACGAATAAAAAAAAACTAGACTCGCACCCTCCAAGTAATGTGTGTCCTCCCTATTCTTTCTACCAAAATGTAATACCTCACATTTATCTGTGTTGAACTTCACTTGCCAATTATTTGCCCATTCTGCAAGTTTATTAATGTCCTCCTGTCATTTGTTGCAGTCCTCCTCAGTATTTACTAGCCCCCAATTTGGTGTCATCTGCACATTTAGTAATTTGTGTTTTTGATTCCAAAGTCTAAATCGTTAATATAAATTGTGAACAGAGGTCCCAGCACTGATCCTTGTAGAACACCACTACCCACCTTCTGCCACTGTGAATAGCTACCCTTTACCCCTACTCTCTGCTTTCTGTCCTGAAGCCAGCCAGCAATCCATTCTGCTACTTGTCCCTGACTCTGCATTCTCTGACCTTGTTCTTCAGTCTATTATGGGGTACCTTATCGAAGGCCTTTTGAAAATCTAGATAGATTACATCTACTACATTACCATTGTCTACTCTCTCTGTTACCTCTTCAAAAAATTCAATAAGGTTGGTCAAGCAAGACTTTCCCTTTTGAAATCCATCCATTCATTACGATGTTTTTGGTTTCTAGATGTTCTTCTATTTTCTCCTTTAGGAGGGACTCCATTAGTTTTCCTACCACCGATGTTAAGCTGACCGGTCTATAATTCCCTGGGCATGTTCTATCCCCCTTCTTAAATATCGGTATAACGTTAGCTATCCGCCAGTCCTCTGGCACTACAGCTTTTTCTAACGAATTATTAAATATGTGTAGTAATGCCTCTGCTATCTCTTCCCTAGATTCTTTTAAAATGCCTGGATACAATCCATCCAGACATGGGGTTTTATCATGTCAATGTCATGTCCACCTGTTCTATCTCCTTGGTGTCATATTTGACCCTGAAATGAGCTTCCGACCACATATCCGCAGCATAACTAAGCCCGCCTATTTCCACCTCTGTAACATCGCCAGTCTCCGCCCTTGCCTCAGCTCATCCGCTGTTGAAACCCTCATCCATGCCTTTGTTACCTCTAGACTGGACTATTCCAACGCACTCCTGGTTGGCCTCCCACATTCTACCCGACGTAAACTTGAGGTCATCCAAAATTCGGCTGCCCGTGTCCTAACTCGCACCGAGTCCCGTTCGCCCATCACCCCTGTGCTCGCTGACCTACATTGGCTCCTGGTTAAGCAATGCCTCGATTTCAAAATTCTCATCCTTGTTTTCAAATCCCTCCATGGCCTCGCCCCTCCCTATCTCTGTAATCTCCTTCAGCCCCACAAAACCCCGAGATATCTGCGCTCCTCTAATTCTGCCCTCTTGAGCATCCCTGATTATAATCGCTCCACCATTGGTGGCCGTGCCTTCTGTTGCCTGGGCCCTAAGCTCTGGAATTCCCTGCCTAAACCTCTCCGCCTCTCTACCTCTCTTTCCTCCTTTAAGACGCTCCTTAAAACCTACCTCTTTGACCAAGCTTTTGGTCACCTGCCCTAATTTCTCCTTATGTGGCTCAGTGTCAATTTTTTTTGTCTTATAACACTCCTGGGAAGCACCTTGGGATGTTTTACTACATTAAAGGCGCTATATAATTACCAGTTGTTGTTGTTAAATACTGAAGCAAAATAATATAATATTTCTGCCGTCTCTCTATCATTACCTGTGGTATTACCCGGTCTATCTCTTAATGGCCCTATTCCCATAGATTGGTTCAGAGCAGAGGTGGGCGAGAGGGTTAATCCCCTCTGATAGGGAACAGGCTGCCCTGGTGTCTGTAACTGGGAGGAGGTGGGCGAGAGGGTTAATCCCCTCCGATAGGGGAACAGGCTGCCCAGTGTATGTAACTGGGAGGAGGTGGGTGAGAGGGTTAATCCCCTCCGATAGGGAACAGGCTGCCCAGTGTCTGTAACTGGGAGGAGGTGGGTGAGAGGGTTAATCCCCTCCGATAGGGGAACAGGCTGCCCAGTGTATGTAACAGGGAGGAGGTGGGTGAGAGGATTAATCCCCTCCGATAGGGAACAGGCTGCCCGGTGTCTGTAACTGGGAGGTGGTGAGCGAGAGGGTTAAGCTCCTCCGATAGGGAACAGGCTGCCCAGTGTCTGTAACTGGGAGGAGGTGGGTGAGAGGGTTAATCCCCTCCGATAGGGAACAGGCTGCCCGGTGTCTGTAACTGGGAGGAGGTGAGTGAGAGGGTTAAGCTCCTCCGATAGGGAACAGGCTGCCTGGTGTCTGTAACTGGGAGGAGGTGAGCGAGAGGGTTAATCCCCCTCCGATAGGGAACAGACTGCCCGGTGTCTGTAACTGGGAGGAGGTGAGCGAGAGGGTTAAGCTCCTCCGATAGGGAACAGGCTCTCAGGGACCCTCGCCGCAAAACCTTCTCCAACTCCCCTCTCCCAAGCGATCGAGCGAGGAGACCGGGCGGACTGGACGGGTCCTGTAGCCCGAATCACTGGGGGTGTGGGGAGAGGGGGGTTAATCTGTGGGATGGGGAGGGGTTGAGATGGGAATGGGGATCTGTGGGTGGGGAGGGGGGGAATGGGAATTTGAGAGTGGGGGGATATCTGTCTGGGTGTTAATTCTGATCTCTGTCATTTTGTGTCAGGTGGGGAGGGGGGTTGCAGTTTATACAATCTTAGACTCCCCCACCTCCTTTCCCCATCCTCTTCCTGCCCCTCCTTGTCAGAAATACTGCATACAGTTTTGGTGTCCATACTTAAGAAAAGACATACTTGCTCTCGAGGCAGTACAGAGAAGGTTCACTCGGTTAATCCCGGGGATGAGGGGGTGGACATACGAGGAGAGGTTGAGTAGATTGGGACTCTACTCATTGGAATTCAGAAGAATGAGAGGCGATCTTATTGAAACATGTAAGATTGTGAAGGGGCTGGATCGGGTGGATGCGGTACGGATGTTCCCAAGGATGGGTGAAACGAGAACTAGGGGGCATAATCTTAGAATAAGGGGCTGCTCTTTCAAAACTGAGATGAGGAGAAACTTTTTCACTCAGAGGGTAGTAGGTCTGTGGAATTTGCTACCCCAGGAAGCTGTGGAAGCTACTTCATTAAATAAATTTAAAACAGAAATAGATAGTTTCCTAGAGGTAAAGGGAATTAGGGGTTACGGTGAGCGGGCAGGAAATTGGACATGAGGCTGAGTTCGGATCGGTCAAGGCCCTGTGGGTGGCGGAGCGGGCCCAGGGGCTGAGTGGCCGGGTCCTGCTCCTACTTCTTGTGTTCTTTAGAGTTGAGGTTGGATCAGATCAGCCATGATCTTATTGAATGGCGGAGCAGGCTCGAGGGGCCGATTGGTCTACTCCTGCTCCTATTTCTTATGTTCTTATGAAATGAAACAGCCGACACTCCCAGTGTATTTTATTTAATTTCAGTTTATTTGGAGCCGATATATCTTTATATATTTAACTGTGCAATGGTTGGTGCATCACCTGGGGAGCGGGGTCAGAGGGCGGGGAACGGGGTCAGAGGGCGGGCCACCTCCCCCCCCGAAGAGTCGATTCACGGCAACAGCCGGAGTCGCCGGCGCCACAACCCCCACCCGCCCTCGCTTCTCGGGCAACCTGTGGTACTGAGTCCAACAGGACAGGGGGGGGGGGGGGTCGAAGGTGGCGCGTCTCGAATGGATATTCGACTGCAACGGCATCTGGTTGCTGCGCCCGGTTGAGGGGGGAGGGGGAGGCGCAGTGTGGGCGGGATCTGCTTGGGAGCGCCACCTAACCCGGTCGAATATCCAGCCGGCCGCTCAGCGGGGAGGCGACCCGTTGAAGCTGGAAACCACCGAGCGCTGTCCCGTAATGCTGGCGTCGCGGAAGGCTCTGTATCCCGGGGGGCAGGTGGGGGGGGGGGGGGGGGAGGAGGAGGAGAACCCCTTGAGTCTTTGGTTCGGTTTACGGGGTACGGCTGGGTTTTGGGGTTCCCTGGGGACTCTGGGGTTTCGGGGTTCCCCGGGGGTCTCTCTGGGGTTCCCTGGGGTCTCTCTGGGGTTCCCCGGGGGTCTCTCTGGGGATTCGGGGGTTCCTCGGGGGTCTCTCTGGGGTTTCGGGGGGTCTCTCTGGTGTTTTGAGGTTCCTCGGGGGTCTCGCTGGGGATTCGGGGTTCCTCGGGGGGCTCTCTGGGGATTCGGGGTTCCCCGGGGGTCTCTCTGGTGTTTCGGGGTTCCCCGGGGGTCTCTCTGGGGTTTCGGGGTTCCTCGGGAGTCTCTCTTGGGTTTCGGGGCTCCTCGGTGGTCTCTCTGGGGTACCTGGGGGTCTCTCTGGGGTTTCGGGGTTCCCCGGGGGTCTCTCTGGGGTTTCGGGGTTCCTCGGGAGTCTCTCTGGGGTTTCGGGGTTCCTCGGGGGTCTCTCTGGGGTTTCGGGGTTCCTCGGGGGTCTCTCTGGGGATTCGGGGTTCCTCGGGGGTCTCTCTGGGGATTCGGGGTTCATCGGGGGTCTCTCTGGGGATTCGGGGTTCCCCGGGGGTCTCTCTGGGGATTCGGGGTTCCTCGGGGGTCTCTCTGGGGATTCGGGGTTCCTCGGGGGTCTCTCTGGGGTACCTGGGGGTCTCTCTGGGGTTTCGGAGTTCCCCGGGGGTCTCTCGGCGGATTTGGGGTTCCCCGGGGGTCTCTCAGGGGTTTCGGAGTTCCCCGGGGGTCTCTCTGGTGTTTCGGGGTTCCTCGGGGGTCTCTCTGGTGTTTCGGGGTTCCCCGGGGGTCTCTCTGGGGTTTCGGGGTTCCCCGGGGGTCTCTCTGGGGTTTCGGGGTTCCCCGGGGGTCTCTCTGGGGTTTCGGGGTTCCCCGGGGGTCTCTCTGGGGTTTTGGGGTTCCTCGGGGGTCTCTCTGGGGATTCGGGGTTCCCCGGGGGTCTCTCTGGGGTTTTGGGGTTCCTCGGGGGTCTCTCTGGGGTTTCGGGGTTCCTCGGGGGTCTCTCTGGGGTTTCGGGGTTCCCTGGGGGTCTCTCTGTGGTTTTGGGGTTCCTCGGGGGTCTCTCTGGGGATTCGGGGTTCCCCGGGGGTCTGTCTGGGGTACCTGGGGGTCTCTGTGGGGATTCGGGGTTCCCCGGGGGTCTCTCTGGGGATTCGGGGTTCCCCGGGGGTCTGTCTGGGGTACCTGGGGGTCTCTGTGGGGTTTCGGGGTTCCCCGGGGGTCTCTCTGGGGTTTCGGGGTTCCCCGGGGGTCTCTCTGGGGATTCGGGGTTCCCCGGGGGTCTCTCTGGGGTTTCGGGGTTCCCCGGGGGTCTCTCTGGGGTTTCGGGGTTCCCCGGGGGTCTCTCTGGGGTTTCGGGGTTCCCCGGGGGTCTCTCTGGGGTTTCAGGATTCCCCGGGGGGTCTCGGGGTTCCTCGGGGGTCTCGCTGGGGATTCGGGGTTCCCCGGGGGTCTCTCTGGGGATTCGGGGTTCCTCGGGGGTCTCTCTGGGGATTCGGGGTTCCTCGGGGGTCTCTCTGGGGTTTCGGGGTTCCTCGGGGGTCTCTCTGGGGTACCTGGGGGTCTCTCTGGGGTTTCGGGGTTCCCCGGGGGTCTCTCAGGGGTTTCGGAGTTCCCCGGGGGTCTCTCTGGGGTTTCGGGGTTCCTCGGGGGTCTCTCTGGGGTTTCGGGGTTCCCCGGGGGTCTCTCTGGGGTTTCGAGGTTCCCCGGGGGTCTCTCTGGGGTTTTGGGGTTCCTCGGGGGTCTCGCTGGGGATTCGGGGTTCCCCGGGGGTCTCTCTGGGGTTTTGGGGTTCCTCGGGGGTCTCTCTGGGGATTCGGGGTTCCTCGGGGGTCTCTCTGGGGATTCGGGGTTCCTCGGGGGTCTCTCTGGGGATTCGGGGTTCCTCGGGGGACTTTCTGGGGATTCGGGGTTCCTCGGGGGTCTCTCTGGGGATTCGGGGTTCCTCGGGGGTCTCTCTGGGGTACCTGGGGGTCTCTCTGGTGTTTTGGGGTTCCTCGGGGGTCTCTCTGGGGATTCGGGGTTCCCCGGGGGTCTGTCTGGGGTACCTGGGGGTCTCTCTGGGGTTTCGGGGTTCCCCGGGGGTCTCTCTCTGGGGTTTCGGGGTTCCCCGGGGGTCTCTCTGGGGTTTCGGGGTTCCCCGGGGGTCTCTCTGGGGTTTCGGGGTTCCCCGGGGGTCTCTCTGGGTTTTGGGGTTCCTCGGGGGTCTCTCTGGGGTTTCAGGGTTCCCCGGGGTCTCGCTGGGGATTCGGGGGTTCCTCGGGGGACTTTCTGGGGTATTTGGGGTTCCCCGGGGGTCTTTCTGGGGATTCGTGATTCCTCGGGGGTCTCTTTGGGGATTCGGGGTTCCTCGGGGGTCTCTCTGGGGATTCGGGGTTCCTCGGGGGTCTCTCTGGGGATTCGGGGTTCCTCGGGGGACTTTCTGGGGTTTTTGGGGTTCCTCGGGGGTCTCTTTGGGGATTTGGGGTTCCTCGGGGGTCTCTCTGGGGATTCGGGGTTCCTCGGGGGGTCTCTCTGGGGATTCGGGGTTCCGCGGGGGACTTTCTGGGGTTTTTGGGGTTCCTCGGGGGTCTCTCTGGGGATTCGGGGTTCCTCGGGGGTCTCTTTGGGGATTTGGGGTTCCTCTGGGGACTTTCTGGGTTTTTTGAGGTTCCCCGGGGGTCTCTCTGGGGTTTCGGGGTTCCCCGGGGGTCTCTCTGGGGTTTCGGGGTTCCTCGGGGGTCTCTCTGGGGTTTCGGGGTTCCCCGGGGGTCTCTCTGGGGTTTTTGGGGTTCCCCGGGGTCTCTGTGGGGTTTCGGGGTTCCCCGGGGGTCTCTCTGGGGTTTCGGGGTTCCCCGGGGTCTCTCTCTGCGGTTTCGAGGTTCCCTGGCTCTCTATCTCAGGTTTTGAGGTTCCCCGGGGTCTCTCTGCGGTTTCGGGGTTCCCGGGCTCTCTATCTCAGGTTTTGTGGTTCCCAGGGGGGTCTCTGTTGCGGTTTCTGGGTTCCCGGACTCTCTATCTCAGGTTTTCAGATTCCCCGGGGAGACTCTCTGGGGTTTCGGGGTTCCCCGGGATCTCTGTCGCGGGTTTTGAGGTTCCCCGGGGACACTCTCTGCGGTTTCGGGGTTCCCCGGGATCTCTGTCGCGGGTTTTGGGATTCCCGGCATCTCTCTCTCTGGTTTTGGGTTTCTCCGGGGTCCCAGGTTTTCGGGGTTCGCCCCCGTCCCTCTACGGTTCTTTAAGCAGGTTGATGCGGGCGCAGATTTTAAGGGCGGGCCCCAGTTTCATGTTCATAGCGGTCATGAGGTGCTCCTCCTTCAACAGCAGCAGAGCCTGCCCATCAATCTCCTGTGAGCGGAACTCCTCCGACACGTCCTGGCAACCTATGGCGAGAGAAGCTGGGTCAGAGAGAGAGAGACCGGGGGGTGAGAGAGAGAGAGAGAGAGAGAGAGACAGAGAGAGAGACAGAGAGACAGAGAGAGACAGAGAGAGACAGAGAGAGAGAGAGAGAGAGAGAGACACGGGCGGAGAGAGAGAGAGAGAGAGAGACACGGGCGGAGAGAGAGAGAGAGAGACAGAGAGAGACAGACAGACAGAGAGAGAGACAGAGAGAGAGAGAGAGAGAGAGAGACAGAGAGAGAGAGAGAGAGAGAGACAGAGAGAGAGAGAGACGGAGCGAGAGAGAGAGAGAGAGAGAGAGAGAGACACGGGGCGAGAGAGAGAGAGAGACACGGGGAGAGAGAGAGAGAGGGACACGGAGCGAGAGAGAGAGAGAGACACGGGGCGAGAGAGAGAGAGAGACACGGGGCGAGAGAGAGAGAGAGAGACACGGGGCGAGAGAGAGAGAGAGACACGGGGAGAGAGAGAGAGAGAGGGACACGGAGCGAGAGAGAGAGAGAGACACGGGGCGAGAGAGAGAGACACGGGGCGAGAGAGAGAGAGAGAGAGAGAGACAGAGAGAGAGAGAGAGAGAGAGAGAGACAGAGAGAGAGAGAGAGACACGGAGCGAGAGAGAGAGAGAGAGAGA
>JASTWF010001928.1:0-23608 GCA_030390025.1 Squalus acanthias | reverse complement strand
CGTGAGAGAGTGGGAGAGCCCGTGAGAGAGGGGAGAGCCCGTGAGAGAGGGGAGAGCCGCGTGAGAGAGGGGAGAGCCCGTGAGAGAGGGTGAGAGCCCGTGAGAGAGGGGAGAGCCCGTGGAGAGAGAGAGGGGGAGAGCCCGTGAGAGGGGGAGAGCCCGTGAGAGAGGGGAGAGCCCGTGCAGAGGGGGTAGAGCCCGTGAGAGAGGGGAGAGCCCGTGAGAGAAGATAGAGCCCGTGAGAGAGGGGAGAGCCCGTGAGAGAGGGGGGAGCCCGTGAGAGAGGCAGGAGCCCGTGAGAGAGGGGGGAGCCCGTGAGAGAGCGGGGGAGCCCGTGGGAGGGGTGTGATTGCATGATAGGGGAGAGTGTGCATGGGCTGTGGGAGGAGATTAAATGGGTGGGTAGAGTCCATGATAGGTGTGAGTGTACATGGACTGTATGAGGAGCTTAAATGGGTGGGTCGAGTTCCTGGGCCAAATGCTCCTTGCATGCACACAACTCTGGGTGTTCCTCTGGTCTTAGCGTTGTTCTTTAACCCCTTCCTTTCCATCCCAGAGAGCTGTAAATCCGACGAGGACTGCCACCGCCCTCTGACCTGCTGCAGTGGAAGTTGCCGGATGAAATGCCACCAATCTTTGAGTGAAGACAGCGAGGGCGTGAAGAGAGACAATGCAAGGACCAGTGAGGAGGATGGAGAGGACGAGGAGGAGGAGGATGGAGAGGAGGAGGAGGATGGAGAGGAGGAGGAGGATGGAGAGGACGAGGAGGATGGAGAGGAGGAGAGGATGAAGGGAGACAACGCAAGGACCAGTGGAGAGCTTGAGGAGGAGGAGGAGGATGGAGAGTGGGAGGAGGATGGAGAGTGGGAGGAGGATGGAGAGTGGGAGGAGGATGGAGAGGAGGAGGAGGATGGAGAGGAGGAGAGGATGAAGGGAGACAACGCAAGGACCAGTGGAGAGCTTGAGGAGGGGGAGGAGGATGGAGAGGGGGAGGAGGATGGAGAGGAGGAGGAGGATGGAGAGGAGGAGGAGGATGGAGAGGTGGAGAGGATGAAGGGAGACAACGCAAGGACCAGTGGAGAGCTGGAGGAGGAGGAGGACGGAGAGGGGGAGGAGGATGATGAGGAAGAGGTCAAGGTGACACAGATGGGAGGCTGCAGCCAAGTGAACCAGGGCAAGAGCACTGCCAAGGGGGACAAAGGAGCGTTGACTGGGTCAAAGGGTAAAAGGAAGGGCAGCAGTGCCATGAGCCAAAAGGGGGCCGTTAAGGTCACGGGTAAAGGTACCTGGAAGAGAAAGGTGGCCAGTAAGGTCACGGGTAAAGGTACCTGGAAGGGAAAGGGGGCCAGTAAGGTCACGGGTAAAGGTACCTGGAAGGGAAAGGGGGCCAGTAAGGTCACGGGTAAAGGTACCTGGAAGAGAAAGGGGGGCCGGTAAGGTCACGGGTAAAGGTACCTGGAAGGGAAAGGGGGCCAGTAAGGTCACTGGTAAAGGTACCTGGAAGAGAAAGGTGGCCAGTAAGGTCACGGGTAAAGGTACCTGGAAGAGAAAGGGGGCCAGTAAGGTCACTGGGTAAAGGTACCTGGAAGAGAAAGGGGGCCGGTAAGGTCACGGGTAAAGGTACCTGGAAGAGAAAGGGGGCCAGTAAGGTCACGGGTAAAGGTACCTGGAAGGGAAAAGGGGGGCCGGTAAGGTCACAGGTAAAGGTACCTGGAAGAGAAAGGGGGCGGTAAGGTCACGGGTAAAGGTACCTGGAAGGAAAGGGGGCCAGTAAGGTCACGGGTAAAGGTACCTGGAAGAGAAAGGTGGCCAGTAAGGGCACTGGTAAAGGTACCTGGAAGAGAAAGGTGGCCAGTAAGGGCACTGGTAAAGGTACCTGGAGGCAACAGAATATCAGCAAGGGCCAGTACAGCAGGGGGTCAAAGGGGAAAGGAGCACCTCCGTCCAAGTGGCGAACCCAGAGCGCGAGGACTCAGCAAACGGGTTCAGGGAGAGCTAATCGGCAGGGTAGTAAGCGGGGGCAACGCTAGCGGGACCGGCTAGACAAGCAGCCGCCTCACAGCCGTGGCGTGCGCGCGCCAGACGGCACCCGGCTGGGATCAGACTCCAGACTCACTCTGAGCAATCTCTTCTTCCTATTAGAAACAGTGCTGGGGGAACCAATCAGGAACCTGGGGCAAACGTGTGACACGGTGGGGGGAGGTCCCTGCTCCCACTCTCGAGTTGCCCAGCACAATCCGGCAGCCGTGATTGTTGCTGCGACTTTCTCTTCTCTCTTTTTTCTGAAAATGGAATAAGATTGTTTGAATAAACTGCTTGCATTGAGTTCCGTGTAGATTGTCTATTATTTCACGCAACAGCCCCCCCTGAATGGACCTTCAGAAAGGTCACCTCTGATATCCGCCTTTAACCTCTGACCTCAACCTCTAATCTCCAATCTGCAGCATCAGGACACAATTTCCCACCCACCCCAGGAACACAGACCACCCCCATTATACAATGCAAGGCAACCCACACTGGCTCCCATTTAATATCTCCCAATAAATGCCCCACAACTCCCTCCCCTCCCCTTTAACATCGCCCCAATAAATGCCCCCATACTCCCTCCCTCTCCTTTAATATCTCCCAATAAATGCCCCCACACTCCCTCCCCTCCCCTTTAACATCGCCCCAATAAATGCCCCCATACTCCCTCCCTCTCCTTTAATATCTCCCAATAAATGCCCCCACACTCCCTCCCCTCCCCTTTAACATCGCCCCGATAAATGCCCCCATACTCCCTCCCTCTCCTTTAATATCTCCCAATAAATGCCCCCACACTCCCCTCCCCTCCCCTTTAACATCGCCCCGATAAATGCCCCCATACTCCCTCCCTCTCCTTTAATATCTCCCAATAAATGCCCCCACACTCCTCCCCTCCCCTTTAACATCGCCCCGATAAATGCCCCCATACTCCCCTCCCTCTCCTTTAATATCTCCCAATAATGCCCCCACACTCCCTCCCCTCCCCTTTAACATCGCCCCGATAAATGCCCCCATACTCCCTCCCTCTCCTTTAATATCTCCCAATAAATGCCCCCACACTCCCTCCCCTCCCCTTTAACATCGCCCCAATAAATGCCCCATACTCCCTCCCTCTCCTTTAATATCTCCCATTAAATGCCCCCACACTCCTCCCCTCCCCTTTAAACATCGCCCCAATAAATGCCCCCACACTCCCTCCCCTCCCCTTTAACTCGCCCCAATAAATGCCCCCACACTCCCTCCCTCTCCTTTAATATCTCCCAATAAATGCCCCCACACTCCCTCCCCTTTAACATCTCCCAATATAAGCCTGCGCACTTCCCTTTAACATTACCCCAATAAATGCCCCCACACTCCAACCCCTCCCCTTTAAAATCGCGCGATAAATGCCCCCACACTCCAACCCCTCCCCTTTAAAATCGCGCGATAAGTGCCCCCACACTCCCTCCCTCCCTCTCCTTTAACTTATAACCAATAAATGTCCCCACACACCCTCCACTCCCCTTTAACATCGCCCCAATAAATGTCCCTCATTACCTCCCCTCCCCTTTAACATCGCCCCAATAAATGCCCCCACATTCCCTCTCCTTTAATATCTCCCAATAATTGCCTCCACACTCACTCCCTTCCCCTTTATCAACTCCCCAATAAATGCCCGCACACTCCATACCCAGCCCTTTAACATCACCCCAATAAATGCCACCACACTCCCCTCTCGTTTAGTATCTACCCAATGAATGCCCCCACACTCCCTTCCCCTTTAACAACTCCCCAATAAATAACATCAAACTCAATCCCCTCCCCTTTAATATATATTAATGATCTAGATGAGGGAACTAGATGTAACGGGCTGGATTTTGATACTGGGGCGGGTTGGAGTCGTGATATCCACTTTTCGTGTTATCCACCCGACTGCAATTGGATGTGGGAGATTGATGCAATTTTCACCTAATTGGGCGATTGAGTTTCCAGCATGTGGAACCCATGAACCAATTAATGTTTTCAGTCTGAAAGTCGCCTCTGATGATGTCATCATTACTGCTGCATTGAAGGTCTTCAGAGACTGTCTGGCCTTTGCTGTGAGAGGGACCTTGGATGCAAAATGAGCAGCAACAGCAGCCCAGAGAGAGACAGACAGACCTAGGTCTGCTCCCAGATATTTTTCCTCCTACTACTACTTCCGTTGTAATAGTGGACCTGCAGCTGATAGTCAGCTTTCGAAATGTGTTACTGCCAGGTTTCACATTCGTGGGTCAGAACAGGCGTGCTTCACGTAGAACAAGGGTTAAAATCACAAAGGCCTTTCAAAATGGCATTATAGAGCCAATTTAGTGCTTGTTAAGGGCCTTAACAGCCTAACCCGCCTCTTAGAGGCGGGACGGAGTCAGGACCAGCAGACACGATTTAATGAAAATTGCGTGGAGGCGGACTTGTGCCCGCCCGCCAGTTTTCGCAATTTTAACCCCCCACACGCCTCCAAACCCGCCTCCACGGGTCAATGAAAATCCAGCCCAATATCTCTAAGTTTGCAGACGACACAAAGCTGGGTGGGCGTGTGTGCTGTGAGGAGGATGCAGAGAAACTCCAGTATGATTTGGACAGGTTGGGTGAGTGGGCAGATGCAGTATAATGTGGATAAATGCGAGGTTATCCACTTTGGTGGCAAAAACAGGAAGACAGATTATCTGAACGGCAATAGATTGGGAAAAGGGGAAGTGCAATGAGACCTGGGTGTCCTTGTGCACCAGTCGCTGAAGGTCAGCATGCAGGTACAGCAGACGGTTAAGAAGGCAAATGGTATGTTGGCCTTCATAGCGAGAGGATTCGAGTACAGGAGCAAGGATGTCTTGCTGCAGTTGTACAAGGCCTTGGTGAGACCACACCTTGAGTATTGTGTGCAGTTTTGATCGCCTTATCTGAGGAAGGATGTTCTTGCCATGGAGGCAGTGCAGCGAAGATTCACCAGACTGATACCTGGGATGGCAGGAATGACGTATGAAGAGAGATTGGGTCGATTAGGCTTATATTCGCTAGAGTTTCAAAGAATGAGAGGGGATCTCATTGAAACTTATAAAATTCTAACAGGACTAGACAGACTAGATGCAGGCAGGATGTTCCCGATGGTTGGGGAGTCCAGAACCAGGGGTCACAGTCTAAGGATAAGGGGTAAGCCATTTAGGACTGCGATGAGGAGGAATTTCTTCACCCAGAGAGTGGTGAACCTGTGGAATTCTCTACCACAGAAGGCAGTTGAGGCCAATTCATTAAATATATTCAAGATGGAGATAGATATATTTCTTAAGGCTAAAGGGATCAAGGGATATGGGAAGAAAGCAGGGACAGGGTACTGAATTTGGATGATCAGCCATGATCTCATTAAATGGCGGAGCAGGCTCGAGGGGCCGAATGGCCTACTCCTGCTCCTATCTTCTATGCTTAACATCGCCTCAATAAAAGCCCCACACTTGCCCTCCCCTTTAACTTATCTCAAATAAATGCCACCTCACTCCCTCCCCTCTAATATCGCCCCACTAAATGCCCCAACACTCGCTCCCTCCCCTCCTTTTATACATTCCAACAAGAAGAAAAATTCCAAGGGGAAGACCCACCATCCGTGGTTAACTAAAAAAGTTAAAGATCGTATTAAACTGAAAGAAAAAGCATATAATTGTGCAAAGATGGGTGGCAGGTCAGAAGATTGGACAGATTATAAAAAACAGCAAAGAATGACTAAAAGATTAATAAGGAGAGAAAAATTAGAGTACGAGAGAAAGCTAGCTAGAAATATAAAAACAGATAGTAAGAGTTTCTATAGATATTTTTTTTTAAAGAGTTAACAAAGTGAATGTTGGTCCTATAAAAAGTGAGTCTGGGGAATTAATAATGGAAAATAAGGAGATGGCAGTTGAATTGAACAGGTATTTTGCATTGGTCTTCACTATAGAGGATACAAGTAACATCCCAGAAATAGCTGTAAATCAGGAAATGGAAGGGAGGGAGGAACTCAAGAAAATTATAATCACCAGCGAAGTGGTACTGAACAAATTGTTGGAGCTGCGGGCTGACAAGTCCCTGGGTCCTGATGGACTTCATCCTAGGGTCTTAAAAGAAGTGGCTAGTGAGATAGTTGATGCGTTGGTTTTAATTTTCCAAAATTCCCTAGATTCAGGGAAGGTTCCATTAGATTGGAAAATAGCGAATGTAACTCCTTTATTCAAAAAAGGAGGGAGACAGAAAGCAGGAAACTACAGGCCAGTTAGCTTAACATCTGTCCTAGGGAAGATGTTCGAAGCTATTATTAAAGACGTTATAGCAGGGCACTCAGAAAAGTTCAAAGTAATCAGGCAGAGTCAACATGGATTTGTGCACTGCAGAAATACTGCACCACTCACTGTTGGCATTTCCACTTTAATCACATGGGCTTCAATTTTGGTAATATGGGATACATAATCAAGCACCTTTTGAAAGGATAGGGAAATTGGTAAAGTGTGAGCAGTATCAATCATATAACCCTCACTGTAACGCACTGATATGGGCAACACGGTGGCATAGTGGTTAGCACTGGTGCCTCACAGCGCCAGGGACCCGGGTTCGAATCTGACCTCGGGTGACTGTCTGTGTGGAGTTTGCACATTCTCCCCGTGTCTGCGTGGGTTTCCTCCGGGTGCTCCGGTTTCCTCCCACAGTCCAAAAATGTGCGGGTTAGGTTGATTTGGCTATGATAAATTGACCCTTAGTGTTAGGGGGGGATTAAATATGTGGGGTTATGGGGATAGGATGGGATATGTTAGGGGGAATTAAATACGTGGGGTTACGGGGGTAGGGTGGGATATGTGTACTGTGGGGATTAAAGCAGGGACAGGGTACTGGATTTGGATGATCAGCCATGATCGTATTGAATGGTGGAGCAGGCTCGACGGGCCGAATGGCCTACTCCTGCTCCTAGATTCTATGTTTCTATGTTTCTATATACCCCACACCCCTCACTGTAACACTCTGATATACCCCACACCCCTCACTGTAACACTCTCTGATATACCCCACACCCCTCACTGTAACACTGATATACCCCACACCCCTCACTGTAACACTCTGATATACCCCACACCCCTCACTGTAACACTCTGATATACCCACACCCCTCACTGTAACACTCTGATATACCCCACACCCCTCACTGTAACACTCTGATATACCCCACACCCCTCACTGTAACACTCTGATATACCCCACACCCCTCACTGTAACACTCTGATATACCCCACACCCCTCACTGTAACCCTCTGATACACCTCACACCTGTCACTCAAACACTCTGATATACACCACGCCCCTCACTGGAGGACTCTGATATATCCCACACCCCTCACTGTAACACTGATACATGCCACACTCGGGACTGTTACTCCCTACGGCACTCACTGCATTACTGATATACCCCGATCCACTCACTGTAACACTGCCACTTTAATACCATGGGCTTTAATTTTGGGAATATGGGATAATTTATCAAGCATCTTTTGAAAGGCTAGGGATATTGCGAAAGTGTGAGCACTATCAATCATATCATCATTGAATTGGTGATCGAAGTTGAGTTGACAATTTGTTTAGCGGAGCGTGATGCCCCGCTCTGATCACAGACCTCACCTGGTTTCAATCAATGAATTACAAAATCATTGATTTCGTTCCTATTTTATTATTTCTATTTATTTGTTCTCAGGGTGATGCTTTCAAGGCCGCTATTACTTGCCAATCCCTAGTTACCCATGAGAAAATGGTGGGCCTTCATCTTGAGCTGCTGCAGTCCGTGTGGTGAAGGTGCTCTCAGAATACTGTTACGGGAGGAATTTCAGGCTTTGACCCAGTGACGATGAGGGAACGGCGATATATTTAAAGTGTACGGTAGCATAGTGGTTATGTTGCTGGACTGGTAAACCAGATAAGAACATAAGAAATAGGAGCAGGAATAGGCCTCTTGGCCCCTCGAGCCTGCTCCACCATTCAATAAGATCATGGCTGATCTTGGGCTCAAGCCACTTCCCAGCCCGCTCCCCATAACTCTTCACTCCCTTATCTTGCAAAAATTTGTCTATCTCCACTTTAAATGTATTTAATGACCCAGCCACCACAGCTCTCTGGGGCAGAGAATTCCACAAATTTACGACCCTCAGAGAAGAAGTTCCTCCTCATCTCGGTTCTAAAAGGGCGACCCTTTATTCTGAGACTGTGCCCCCGAGTTCTAAAATTCCCCATGAGGTGAAACATCCTCTCTGCATCTACCCTGTCGAGCCCCCCTCAGTATCTTATACATTTCGATAAGATCACCTCTCATTCTTCTAAACTCCAATGAGTATAGGCCCAACCTGCTCAACCTCTCCTCATAAGTCAAACCCCTCATCTCTGGAATTAACCTAGTGAATCGACTCTGAACTGCATCCAATGCAAGTATATCCTTCCTTAAATAAGGAGACCAAAACTGTACGCAGTACTCAAGGTGTGGTCTCACCAATACCTTGTACAGTTGTAGCAGGACTTCCCTGCTTTTATACTCCAATCCCCTTGAAATAAAGGCCAACATTCCATTTGCCTTTTTGATTACTTGCTGTACCTGCATGCTAACTTTTTGTGTTTCATGCACAAGGACCCCCAGGTCCCTCTGAACTGTAGCATTTTGTAATCTCTCTCCATTTAAATAATAGTTTGCTTTTTTATTTTTCCTGCCAAAGTGGATAACCTCACACTTTCCCACATTATACTCCATCTGCCAAATGTTTGCCCACTCACTTAGCCTGTCTATATCCCTTTGCAGATTTTTTGAGTCCTCTGCACAACTTGCTTTCCCACCCATCTTTGTATCATCCGCAAACTTGGCTACATTACACTCGATCCCTTCATCCAAGTCATTAATATAGATTGTAAATAGTTGGGGCCCCAGCACTGATCCTTGTGGCACCCCACTAGTTACCGTTTGCCAACCAGAAAATGAACCATTTATCCCGACTCTCTGCTTTCTGTTAGTTAGCCAATTCTCTATCCATGCCAATATATCACCCCCAACTCCGTGAGCTCTTATCTTATGCAGTAACCTTTTATGTGGCACCTTATCGAATGCCTTCTGGAAATCCAAATACACCACATCCACTGGCTCACCCTTTTCCACCCTGCTTGTTACATCCTCAAAGAACTCTAGCAAATTTGTTAAACATGATTTCCCTTTCCTAAAACCATGCTGACTCTGTTTGACTGCATTATGATTTTCTAAATGCCCTGCTACTGCTTCCTTAATGAAGGACTCCCAGCATTTTCCCAACGACAGATGTTAGGCTAACTGGTCTATAGTTTCCTGCTTTCTGTCTCCCTCCTTTCTTAAATAGGGTTGTTACATTAGCAGTTTTCCAATCCGCTGGGACCTCTCCAGAGTCCAGGGAATTTTGGTATATTGCAACCAATGCATCCACTATCTCTGCAGCCACTTCTTTTAAGACCCTGGGATGCAGGCCATCTGGTCCAGGGGACATGTCGTCTTTTAGTCCCATTATTTTACTGAGTACTATTTCCTTAGTGATAGTGATTGTCTTTAGTTCCCCACTCCCTGTAGCCCCTTGATTATCCATTATTGGGATGTTGTTAGTGTCTTCTACAATGAAGACAGAGTCAAAATTTTTGTTCAGAGTCTCTGCCATTTCCCTGTTCCCCATTATTAATTCCCCAGTCTCATCCTCTAAGGGACCAACGTTTACTTTAGCTACCCTCTTCCTTTTTATATACCTGTAGAAGCTCTTTCTATCTGTTTTAATGTTTCTTGCCAGCTTACTCTCATAATTCATCTTGTCTCTCTTTATTATTTTTTTAGTCATCCTTTGCTGGTTTTTAAAAATTTCCCAATCCTCTGGTCTCCCACCAATCTTGGCAACATTGTATGCCTTCATTTTCAATTTGATACCATCCTTTACTTCCTTAGTTAGCCATGGATGGTGCTCCCTTCTCTTAAAATCTTTCTTTCTCACTGGAATATATTTTTGTTGAGAGTTATGAAATATCTCCTTAAATGTCCGCCACTGCATTTCAACTGTCTTACCCTTTAATTTGTTTTTCCAGTCCACTTTAGCCAGTTCTGCCCTCATGCCATTATAATTGCCTTTGTTTAAGATCAGGACACTGGTTTGGGATACAACTTTGTCACCCTCCAACTGAATTTGAAATTCAACCATGCTGTGATCACTCTTTCCGAGAGGATCCTTTTCTATGAGATCATTTATTAATTCTGTCTCATTACATAGTACCAGATCCAAGATAGCCTGCTCCCTGGTTGGTGCCTGGACGAATGATCCAGTGGTTCAAATCCCACCAGCTGGGGAATTTAAGTTCAATTAATCAATCAAATCTGGAATAAAAAGCTAGTATCAGTAATGGTGACCATGAACGTACCAGATTGTCGTAAAAACCCATCTGGTTCACTAATGTCCTTTAGGGGAGGAAATCTGCTGTTCTTACCCATTCTGGCTGAAATGTGACTCCAGACCCACAGCAATGTGGTTGACTCTTAACTGCTAATGTAACACCCTTATTTAAAAAGGGTAGTAGGCAGAAGGCTGGAAATTATAGACCAGTTAGCCTAACATCTGTGGTGGGTAAAATTTTGGAGTCTATTATTAAGGAGACAGTAACGGAACATTTAGATAAACATAATTTAATAGGACAAAGTCAGCATGGCTTTATGAAGGGGAAGTCATGTCTGACAAATTTGCTTGAGTTCTTTGAGGACATAACGTACAGGGTGGATAAAGGGGAACCAGTGGACGTAGTGTATTTAGACTTCCAGAAGGCATTCGACAAGGTGCCACATAAAAGATTATTGCTTAAGATAAAAAATCACTGGATTGGGGGTAATATTCTGGCATAGGTGGAGGATTGGTTATCTAACAGGAAGCAGAGAGTTGGGATAAATGGTTTGGTTCATTCTTGGACCCAACTCTTTACAATCTATATTAACAATTTGGAGGAGGGGACCGAGTGTAACATATCAAAGTTTACAGATGATACAAAGATGGGAGGGAAAGTAGAAAGTGAGGAGGAGATAAAAAACCTACAAGGGGATATAGACAGGCTGGGTGAGTGGGCGGAGATTTGGCAGATGCAATACAATATTGGAAAATGTGAGGTTATGCACTTTGGCAGGAAAAATCAGAGAGCATGTTATTATCTTAATGGCGAGAAACTGGAATGTACTGCAGTACAAAGGGATCTGGGGGTCCTCGTGCAAGAAAATCATAAAGTTAGTATGCAGGTGCAGCAGGTGATCAAGAAGGCCAACGGAATGTTGGCTTTTATTGCTAGGGGGATAGATTATAAAAACAGGGAGGTATTGCTGCAGTTATATAAGGTATTGGTGAGACCGCACCTGGAATACTGCGTACAGTTTTGGTGTCCATACTTAAGAAAAGACATACTTGCTCTCGAGGCAGTACAAAGAAGGTTCACTCGGTTAATCCCGGGGATGAGGGGGTGGACATATGAGGAGAGGTTGAGTAGATTGGGACTCTACTCATTGGAGTTCAGAAGAATGAGAGGCGATCTTATTGAAACATATAAGATTGTGAAGGGGCTTGATCGGGTGGATGCGGTAAGGATGTTCCCAAGGATGGGTGAAACTAGAACTAGGGGGCATAATCTTAGAATAAGGGGCTGCTCTTTCAAAACTGAGATGAGGAGAAACTTCTTCACTCAGAGGGTAGTAGGTCTGTGGAATTTGCTGCCCCAGGAAGCTGTGGAAGCTACATCATTAGTTAAATTTAAAACAGAAATAGATAGTTTCCTAGAGGTAAAGGGAATTAGGGGTTACGGTGAGCGGGCAAGAAATTGGACATGAGGCTGAGTTCGGATCGGTCAAGGCCCTGTGGGTGGCGGAGCGGGCCCAGGGGCTGAGTGGCCGGGTCCTGCTCCTACTTCTTGTGTTCTTTAGATTTGAGGTTAGGATCAGATCAGCCATGATCTTATTGAATGGCGGAGCAGGCTCGAGGGGCCGATTGGCCTACTCCTGCTCCTATTTCTTATGTTCCCCTCTGAAATAACCGAGCAATCCACTCAGTTTTCTCGGGCGGCTCACCGCCACCTTCTCAAGGGCAATTAGGGATGGGCAATAAATCTTGGCCTTACCAGCGAAGTCCACATCCCAAGTATAAATTACAATAATAATTTAAAAAGCATCATAATGTTGTATTGATTGTCATAATGATTTATACAGACTTCTCAAGATCTGTAAAGGGTTGTAATGATTTTAAAGCATGATAAAGGGTTATAATGATTTATAAAGTCCTGGTGCCGGGCCTCCTTCTCCCCGGGCTCGGTCTGCTGCGGGCCGGGCCGGGCTGCTCCCCCTCGCCGCCTGCTCTGACGGTAACCGGGCCTCCCGCTGCTGCGGCCTTCTGGACGCTCACCTCCCGCCGCCAGGGAAGATCGTGAGTGACAGCCGCCATCTTTGTGTCGGAACCCAGAGCCGCCATCTTTGAACAGGGCGCCAGACCCGCCATCTTTGTGCGGGGCCACAGAGCCGCCATCTTTGAGCTGGGCGGGGGGGCGGGTCCCGCTGCCTTGCTCATTGAGCGGGTGCCGCCATCTTTGTCTAGGGCAGGGCGGCCGCCATCTTACTGCGGGCAGGAGTTGCGCTGCTTCAGGTGGCGCGATAGGAGCAGCCATCTTTGTCCAGAAAAAAAATGAGAAGTCGCACAACACCAGGTTATAGTCCAACGGTTTTATTTGAAATCACGAGCTTTCGGAGCGCTGCTCCTTCGTCAGGTGAAGTGAAGGAATACAAACCAGCAAAGCATATTGTAGAGTTTCGCAATTATCGCCATTCAAAATAATATGAGAGAAGCAGGTTCAATTGATCATTTTTATTAAACGAAATGCTGCCCTGATAATAAAGGACACAGAAGCCTGTAAAATGGCCACCGCGCATCGTGGCAGAAGCTTCCAGAGACACAGTGGGCAGACAAGATGGCATCGAATATACATTCAGTATGAGATCGGATCATACTCGGTACACATTGAAAAGGCAGGATGCAACCCGTTTGCATCCTGGACAATAGCAATGATATAAGTGCTGGAATCGTTTCATACGCACAGTAAGGATCATTGAACGGGGCCATCGAGAACCCATCCAGACACATCAATACACAAATACCCCCCCCCGGCTCAACAATGAGAGAGACATTGGCGGGTGATTAAGCCAGTATTCGGGGGGCCCCAAAACCAGTCGAGGAGATGATTCATACACATCCTGGCTGGCTCAACAATGGAGAAGGTATTAACGGATAGTTGGCCAGTTTCAGGTGTTACCGAAACCCGTTAAGAAGATAATCGCCCCATGCTGGGAGTTTTGGGCGCCAAAATCACACAAAGAATAAACGTTTAGATTTGAGCAGGAGATAAGGCCGACAAAGCAGTATAACTATAGGGAACAAATGTCCATCGCTCTCTCTGGCTTCCTGGGCTCTTCCTTGACTCTCTCTCTCTCGGGCTCGCTTGGCTCTTGACTCTTCGCCGTGCTGGTCGGTTATTCGAGTGTTGGGTGGAGCTCAATCGGAACGAGCCGCCTCGACAGGGCAAGTAACAGGGTACACCATCCCGAGCGTCGGTAAACGGTGTCCGGACCCAGAGGCCCGAGTAACCAGAAGAAAGACGAGAAGAAATTCCACGTGCCGCCGCGGTCAGTAAACCCCGACCGCGCCCGAAGTTATAACGACAGAATCCATCTTTGAATTCTACAGACTAGTACATGAACCGTTTTCTTTGAATTCTACGGACTACTCCACGATCCGGTCTGAATCCATCGACCACTTCATGACATCAAGGAATCTGCCTTACCTTTCGCGGCAGCGAGAGTAAACAAGTGGGGTGCAGAAACCCTTACAACCACGTGACAGTCAGGCGCTGCAGCGAAACGAGCTGAGTGCCTCATTTTAAATTTCCGAAGTGAGCCGAGTGGTGAGCATGTTTTCAGATCCTACAAATCCAGACGTAGTTTAGGTATATTAAGGGAGGGTGGTTTTCTAAGGTTAATGTATAATGTGTTCCCCCTTTTACGATGTGTCGTGTGTTCCCCATTTCCATAGACCAAGTTTTATGAACGTGTGTATACTTGTACTCTCTTTGATCTGCACCTATGACATGTATTTCATGATTTTAGATGCCATGCAATAAAGACATTCATTTTGTGCTATTCAACCAGGTCTATTGAGTCTTTTTCTCTGCATTACTGCTCCTTGCATCTAAGTCCAGGTGTCAGAACCGTAAGGGCGAGTGGGTCGAACCACTCACAGGTGCTTATTGCAAAAGTCTGGCCGGAGACCAGAGCAAGCAATAGTATAGGCAACGAAGGCCTCACCTCGCACCAGTACCGTGACCCCTTACAATATATAGACAGAGAACAATGTGCAGCGTACAATGTCAGACGACTACAGTAAATCTTACTGACTGCCCTCCATCACACCTCGGCAGAGAGACAATCAGGCCAGTCAGGGAGGCATTACATCAAAGACACAGCAAAATACAGCTAAGACAATGAGGTGGGGTCACAGGGGGTCCAACGTGTCAAATGCTGCAGTCTGTATGGTTAAGCTTTTTACTTTTTTTTAAAACTGGAAATCACATCTGTGAACAAGCCAACGACGACTCGAGTCTGGATGACTCTACGTCATGTAGCGTGACATGAAACCAAGATCCCGGTTGAGGCCGTCCTCACGGGTGCGGAACTTGGCTATCAGTTTCTGCTCGATGATTTTGCGTTGTCGTGTGTCTCGAAGGCCGCCTTGGAGAACGCTTTTCCGCAGATCTGAGGCTGAATGTCCTTGACTGCTGAAGTGTTCCCCGACTGGGAGGTAACAATCCTGCCTGGCGATTGTTGCGCGGTGTCCGTTCATACGTTGTCTCAGTGTCTGCATGGTCTCGCCGATGTACCATGCTCCGGGGCATCCTTTCCTGCAACGTATGAGGTAGACAACGTTGGCCGAGTCACATGAGTATGTACCATGTACCTGGTGGGTAGTGTCCTCACGTGTGATGATGGTATCTGTGTTGATGATCTGGCATGTCTTGTAGAGGTTGCCGTGGCAGGGTTGTGTGGTGTCGTGGTCGCTGTTCTCCTGACAGCTGGGTAATTTGCTGCGAACGATGGTACTTTTGAGGTTAGGCGGCTGCTTGAAGGCGAGTAGTGGAGGCGTGGGGATGGCCTTAGCGAGGTGTTCGTCGTCATCGATGACATGTTGAAGGCTGCGAAGAACATGGCGTAGTTTCTCCGCTCCGGGGAAGTACTGGACGACGTAGGGTACTCTGTTGGTTGTGTCCCGTGTTGGCCTTCTGAGGAGGTCTATGCGATTTTTCGCTGTGGCCCGTCGGAACTGTCGATCGACGAGTCGAGCGTCATATCCCGTTCTTACGAGGGCGTCTTTCAGCGTCCGTAGGTGTCCATCGCGTTTGAACAGGGCGCCAGACCCGCCATCTTTGTGCGGGGCCGCAGAGCCGCCATCTTTGAGCTGGGCGAGGGGGGGCGTGTCCCGCTGCCTTGCTCTTTGAGCGGGTGCCGCCATCTTTGTCTAGGGCAGGGCGGCCGCCATCTTAGTGCGGGCAGGAGTTGCGCTGCTTCAGGCGGTGGGATAGGAGCGGCCATCTTTGTCTAGGGCACTGGTGCCTTTCCAGAGGGGCCTGAGAGATGGCCGCGCCCCTCAGAGGGAGCCCAGTGTAGAGAGTGTGTGAGTGAGCGTGTTACTAATATTCATCCAGATCACCGGCCCCGCGGGCGGCCCAGCCCGGGGGAGAGCGGCTCAACACAATATCAGGACCAGGGAGCTCTGAGGCTGCAAATTCTCCGCTTCTTCTCATCTTTTAATTAGTTTTACAATCAGATTAAAGGGATATTTCCCCACATTCTTCAACTGCTCTCTGAACTTAGTCTGGGTCACAGCATAAATCCCAGTGTTTGTGCAGCAACTCAGCAGCTGTAACATCAATCCCATTTCTATTACATAACCAGGTATATATGCAGACCTGTTCCCCAACCAACACATCCGCAACCACATATAAAATACCATAAAGATTGCCCATAACAGGATGAAATTGCCCGAGATAACAAACAGTGAAATCATGGATTTCCTGCGGCTCTCCATCTCTGGGTCTCTGGGACTCTCCCCACTGCTGGGACCCCGGAGTCTCCTGCGGGTTCTGCTGGACACTAAAATGTGTCTGACGGTGACAGAATTGAGCAGCAAAATCAGAACAAATGGGACCCCCGGGGTGAGAATATAATGAAGGAGCTCGATTGCTCCCCAGACCGGTGAATACATAACATCGAGTGTTACACCACAAAACACTGCAGCATTGCCAATTATATACCAACCTGTGAACATAAAATACCAGGTGATATCCTTTAAACAGCTCAGCACAGTCACTGTTCCCAGAACCACAGCCGCTGTTTTCTCGGTGCAATATTTCGTTTTCAGCTTCTGGCAGCAAATGGCCACAAATCGTACAAAGGTGAAAGTGACGGTGAACCAGACAGAAGAGTCTGTGGCTGCATAAAGCAGGACGGCGTGGATATTACACACAGAGATGGACCGCAGGAAACCAAACTCTTCCCAATAAAGATTCGGAATCTGCCTCAATATCAGGTCGAGGATAACGACCAGTAGATCCGCCGCTGCCATGGCCACCAGGTAGCGAGTGACACATTTGGAGAGACCGCACTTTCCCCGAGACAGGATCACAATCGTCACTAAGTTCACTGTGAGGAAGGGAAGTAAACAGGGAAATTATACATCAGGCTGGGAGCAAGAGCAGCAGTTTGATGGAATTCTGGGTGTAATCTGAAACTCATGAGCGACATTCAATGACATAATCAAATTCTATTATCTGTGGAGCTGATTACAGGGTTTATTGTAAGAATAATTGGGAATACATTGTGGAATTAATCAATGAAATGTGGATAAACAGAACAGGAAACTAAGAGATGTTTCATTAATGAGAGATTAAATGACAAATCTACCTTTAGCCCAGCAGACAAAAGCACCGCCCGAGGTACCAGGGACACAAAGGACCAGAACCTCTCAGGAAGCCTTCGTGTCCTGGGCTCAGTCAGCATTTGGAGCGGTGAAATTCGCTTCTGTGCCCCTGTGTTAGGGAGGGGGAAATCCCGCTTGGATTCCTGCTCCTGGTTAGAACATCCATTATATTTAGAACTGAAAATGAATGCAACAGCAAAATACAGAAACTGCAACCTTGACGTGCAATAATTACAGGCAATAGCATTTAAAATTTACGGATGTAATATGGAAATGCTAAGATAATAAATACAATTGCACTGTAGTTATAAAGATAACTGGGCTGTAAGAAGTGTTTTGAAGATTAAGCTGAAAGGGTTAATTTGAACTCATGTTAAATTAAATTAAATTAAACCTCTCTTAGCTGTAAAGGGAATGGAAGTTATGTACGAAATAGAAGAAGAAGCAACCAGGTGGATGATAAGGATTGATAAGGATTGGATGCCTAGCAGCATTCAAGGCCCAGCACTCAGGCAAAACATAGAATGTGATTTGCAGCATATATATGTATTGGATAATTACTTTTAGTTTGTAGCTGACAAAGATAAGAAATATAACGAATTAACCAGTTTAGTTTGAATTGACATAATTGTAATCATGTGATTTTTGTAGCTATGTGATTGGATAATTCTTAAATAAAAGGTTGTAATTGACAACGGGAGGTCGAGAAGCCGTGGTCACTAGGCCGGGTAAGGTCTATGACGCTTCTCCCAGAGATCTCTGAATATTAAATAAACTGTTTGCTTTTACCTATCAACACAGACTGGAGTGAATTAATTTCTCCCTAACATAGATGAGAAATAGGAGGGGGCGAAGAATAGATCTTTGGGGGACCCCAGAGGTAACGATGTGGGAGCGGGAAGAGAAGCCATTGCAGGTGACTTTCTGGCTACAATTAAATAGATAAGCATGGAAGCAGGCGAGTGCAGTCCCACCCAGCTGGACGATGGTGGCAAGGCGTTGGAGGAGGATGGAGTGGTCAACCATGTCAAAGGCTGCAGACAGGTCGAGAAGGATGAGGAGGGATCGTTTACCTTTGTCACAGTCACAAAGGATGTCATTTGTGACTTTGATGAGAGCCGTTTCGGTACTGTGGCAAGGGCGGAAACCGGATTGGAGTGATTCAAATATGGAGTTCCTGGAAAGATGGGCACGGATTTGGAAGGCGACAACACGTTCAAGGACTTTGGAGAGGAAAGGGAGGTTGGAGATGGGGCAGTAGTTTGCAAGGACGGAGGGGTCAAGGGTTGGCTTTTTGAGGAGAGGGGCGATGACAGCAGATTTGAGGGAGAGGGGGACAGTACCTGAGGATAGCAAACCATTAACAATGTCAGCTAACATGGGAGCCAGAAAAGGAAGTTGGGTGGTCAGCAGTTTAGTGGGAATAGGGTCGAGGGAGCAGGAAGTGGGTCTCATGGACAGGATGAGCGTGGAGAGGTCAAGAGGGGAGATCGGAGAGAAACTGGAGAAAAATGTGAGTTCAGGGCTAGGGCAGAGGGCAGGGGGGAACCTTAGAGCAAGTTTGGCCCGGTGGACTAGGGGGAGGAAAGGAAGTGGCAGAGGCAGCTGATTGGATGGTCTCAATCTTAGAGACAAAGAAGTCCATGAGCTCCTCACACTTGTTGTTGGAGGTGAGTGTGGAGGAGACAGGGGGGAGGGGTTTAAGAAGACGGTTAGCAGTAGAAAATAGTAGACGGGGGTTATCTTTGCATTCCAGAATGATCCTGGAATAGTGAGCAGTTTTGGCAGACAAGATAATGCTTTATGTGGTCCAGCCAGATCTGGCGGTGAATGGCCGTTCAATTCTGCGCCCCCTGGACCTGAGGGAGCGAAGATGTGGGCTGTACCAGGGGGAAAGGCCAGGGTGAGAGAGAATAATGGTTTTAATAGGGACTAGGGCATCAAAGGTGGTGCTGGTGGGGGTGTGTTTGGTGTAAGGTTTCCAAAGTGTGCAGATCCCCAAAACCTAAGGAAAAAGGACTTTGGAACTACCTTGGAGTGATAAAAATGCATTTGGACCTAACCTAAGGAATTTAAGACCAAAAACCAAGTTTTGTCATTTTAAAAACATGTCTGAGCCTGTAAAGGGACAAGGAGGTGGGCTCGACCTCTGTAAAAGCAGTTTTGGATATTGCAGTTAATTACACTGTCCGGGGAACCGGGATGACCTCACTCAAGCCCCAGCAGACATTAACATTTGAACAATAGACCCAGGGAAAAGACAGTCCCACCCAAAATACAGGCCCCATCAAACCGATTACAGGGCCCATCAGAAAACATGCATAATAAAACCCACTCAGACCCATTCTACAGAAAGACTGAGTCCAGCCTAGAAAGCCAAACACGAAATCAATCACCAGTGATCAACTGAGGAGATCGACAGGATGCAAGCCATCCCAAAAGCCATTTGACTTACAGAGCAGTTACTGGTGACTAGCCCGCCAAAATCAGACAAAGAACCGGGCAGATTTGGCGCGCAGATAAGGCCATGTTCAATGGGTGAGATTGAAGGCCTGTTAAAAACCAGTTAACACGCGAGGAAAGTCGTTACCGTCAACGAGCCCGCCAAAACCAGACAATGGACTGAGCAGATTTGGCGGGCAGATAAGGCCACTTCAGTTTAGAATAATTGAAGGCCCGTTAAGCAGTTCAAAAAGAAAGATGACAAGCCGAGCTGGAAGCGAGTCGGCATCGCTCACCACTCAGACACACCTGAGTCCAGCTCGCGAAAACACCACCTCGACGGACCTCCAACAACGGTCCCAACACAGTCACCCGGAGCAACAAGCAGCAACAAGTCACCGACGGCGCCACGAGGTCGACCGACACACCAGACAAGGCCTAAAGCCATCGCGGAAACCAAAGGCCTCACGAAACCAACAACCGCGCATTACCCCCAACTGACTGGGTAATCGCAGCCACCGCGACCAACAAAGACCAACTCAAGGGAAGAAAAACCCGAAGAATCGCAAAGTTTCCACACTACAAACTACTCCTGACTTACCCCAGGGTAAGATTTTCCCCAAAGACTCTAAACCCTATTGCCAACCAAAAGAAATTGGGTACTCACCAGATAAATCCATAACGACATCCTACCGCATCAGCGGACTCGCGAAGACTGACCAGAGACCCAGGTGAAGTCCTCTACCGCGTACGGGGTACAGCAGACACTAACCGCCATAAACAGCGAACCCCAAAACCGCAATTTAGCCCAACTGTCAAAGGATTGGTGAGCATTTTCCCTGGTCCTTCAAAACCTAACTTAGCGAATAAAGTGGGGTTGGGAGGGGTGAAGTATTGTTCTACTGTCATTTCCCTCGCTTGTACCGAAGTGTTCCCCACCTTTAGAGTGATGAGAGTGTTATTATTTGTGTCTTTCCTTTTAATAAAGATTGAAGTTCTTTCATCAAACTCAGTTGTCTGCTGCACCTTTTATCACAAGCCCCAAATAAGTCCAAGGTCTAGAACCAAGGGGCTGGGAGCGATTCGAACCGCTCAGAAGACAGAGGTGAAGCTGACACAAAAACACCACCCCCTACACACCCCCTCCCTCAAACCCCTCCACCCATAAACGAAACCCCTCGAACCCCTCCCTCAAACCCCTCCACCCCTAAACCAAACCCCTCACCCCCCTCCCTCAAACACCTCACCCCTCCCTCAAACCCCTCCACCAAACCCCTCACCCCTAAACCAAACACCTCACCCCTCCTTCAAACCCCTCACCACTAAACCAAACCCCTCACCCGCTCCCTCAAACCCCTCACCCCTAAACCAAACCCCTCACCCCCTCCCTCAAACCCCTCACCCCTAAACCAAACCCCTCACCCCCTCCCTCAAACCCCTCACCCCATAAACCAAACACCTCACCCCCTCCCTCAAACCCCTCCACCCCTAAACCAAACACCTCACCCTCCCTCAAACTCCTCACCCCTCCCTCAAACACCTCCACCCCTAAACCAAACCCCTCACCCCCTCCCTCAAACCCCTCACCCCCTCCCTCAAACCCCTCACCCCTAAACCAAACCCCTCAAACCCCTCCACCCCTAAACCAAACCCCTCCACCCCTCCACCAAACCCCTCCACCCCTAAACCAAACCCCCTCAAACCCCTCCACCCCTCCCTCAAACCCCTCCACCCCTAAACCAAACCCTCCACCCCTCCACCAAACCCTCCACCCCTAAACCAAACCCCTCACCCCCTCCCTCAACCCCTCCACCCCTAAACCAAACCCCTCAAACACCTCCACCCCTAAACCAAACCCCTCACTCCCCTCCCTCAAACCCCTCCACCCCTAAACCAAACCCCTCACCCCCTCCCTCAAACCCCTCACCCCTCCCTCAAACCCCTCCACCCCTAAACCAAACCCCTCACCCCCTCCCTCAAACCCCTCACCCCCCTCCCTCAAACACCTCCACCCCTAAACCAAACCCCTCAAACACCTCCACCCCTAAACCAAACCCCTCACCCCCTCCCTCAAACCCCTCCACCCCTAAACCAAACCCCTCACCCCCTCCCTCAAACCCCTCCACCCCTAAACCAAACCCCTCACCCCCCTCCCTCAAACACCTCCACCCCTAAACCAAACCCTCAAACACCTCCACCCCTAAACCAAACCCCTCACCCCCTCCCTCAAACCCCTCCACCCCTAAACCAAACCCCTCACCCCCTCCCTCAAACCCCTCCACCCCTAAACCAAACACCTCACCCTCCCTCAAACTCCTCACCCCTCCCTCAAACACCTCCACCCCTAAACCAAACCCCTCACCCCCTCCCTCAAACCCCTCCACCCCTAAACCAAACACCTCACCCTCCCTCAAACTCCTCACCCCTCCCTCAAACACCTCCACCCATAAACCAAACCCCTCACCCCCTCCCTCAAACCCCTCCACCCCTAAACCAAACACCTCACCCTCCCTCAAACTCCTCACCCCTCCCTCAAACACCTCCACCCCTAAATCAAACCCCTCACCCCCTCCCTCAAACCCCTCCACCCTAAACCAAACCCCTCACCCCCTCCCTCAAACCCCTCCACCACTAAACCAAACCCTCACCCCCTCCTCAAACCCCTCACCCCTCCCTCAAACCCCTCACCCCCTAAACCAAACACCTCACCCTCCCTCAAACTCCTCACCCCTCCCTCAAACACCTCCACCCCTAAACCAAACCCCTCACCCCCTCCCTCAAACCCCTCACCCCCTCCCTCAAACCCCTCACCCCTAAACCAAACCCCTCACCCCCCTCCCTCAAACCCCTCCACCACTAAACCAAACCCCTCACCCCCTCCCTCAAACCCCTCACCCCTCCCTCAAACCCCTCACCCCCTAAACCAAACCCCTCACCCCCTCCCTCAAACCCCTCCACCCCTAAACCAAACCCCTCACCCCCTCCCTCAAACCCCTCCACCACTAAACCAAACCCCTCACCCCCTCCCTCAAACCCCTCACCCCTCCCTCAAACCCCTCCACCACTAAACCAAACCCCTCACCCCCTCCCTCAAACCCCTCACCCCTCCCTCAAACCCCTCACCCCCTAAACCAAACCCCTCACCCCCTCCCTCAAACCCCTCCACCACTAAACCAAACCCCTCACCCCCTCCCTCAAAACCCTCACCCCTCCCTCAAACCCCTCACCCCCTAAACCAAACACCTCACCCTCCCTCAAACTCCTCACCCCTCCCTCAAACACCTCCACCCCTAAACCAAACCCCTCACCCCCTCCCTCAAACCCCTCCACCACTAAACCAAACCCCTCACCCCCTCCCTCAAACCCCTCACCCCTCCCTCAAACCCCTCACCCCCTAAACCAAACCCCTCACCCCCTCCCTCAAACCCCTCCACCCCTAAACCAAACCCCTCACCCCCCTCCCTCAAACCCCTCCACCACTAAACCAAACCCCTCACCCCCTCCCTCAAACCCCTCACCCCTCCCTCAAACCCCTCACCCCCTAAACCAAACCCCTCACCCCTCCCTCAAACCCCTCCACCACTAAACCAAACACCTCACCCTCCCTCAAACTCCTCACCCCTCCCTCAAACACCTCCACCCCCTCCCTCAAACCGCTCACCCCCCTCCCTCAAACACCTCCACCCCCTCCCTCAAACCCCTCCCCCTCCCTCAAACCCCTCCCCCTCCCTCAAACCCCTCCCTCAAACCCCTCCCTCAAACCCCTCACCCCCTCCCTCAAACACCCCCTCCCTCCAAACCCCTCCACCCCTAAACCAAACCCCTCACCCCCTCCCTCAAACCCCTCCACCCCTAAACCAAACCCCTCACCCCCCTCCCTCAAACCCCTCCACCCTAAACCAAACCCTCACCCCCTCCCTCAAACCCCTCACCCCTCCCTCAAACACCTCCACCCCCTCCCTCAAACCCCTCACCACCTCCCTCAAACCCCTCGCCCCCTCCCTCAAACCCCTCCCCTTCCCTCAACCCTCACCCCCTCCCTCAAACCCCTCCCTCTCCCTCAAACCCCTCCCTCAAACCCCTCACCC
>JASTWF010001927.1:25000-47500 GCA_030390025.1 Squalus acanthias | reverse complement strand
ATCCCTCCATGGCCCTCGCCCCTCCCTATCTCTGTAACCTCATCCAGCACGACAATTCTCATCCTCCTGTTCAAATCCCTCCATGGCCCTCACCCCTCCCTATCTCTGTAACCTCATCCAACCCTACAATTCTCATCCTCCTGTTCAAATCCCTCCATGGCCCTCGCCCCCTCCCTATCTCTGTAACCTCATCCAACCCTACAATTCTCATCCTCCTGTTCAAATCCCTCCATGGCCCCTCGCCCCCTCCCTATCTCTGTAACCTCCTCCAGCCCCTACAATTCTCATCCTCCTGTTCAAATCCCTCCATGGCCCCTCGCCCCCTCCCTATCTCTGTAACCTCCTCCAGCCCTACAATTCTCATCCTCCTGTTCAAATCCCTCCATGGCCCTCGCCCCCTCCCTATCTCTGTAACCTCATCCAGCACGACAATTCTCATCCTCCTGTTCAAATCCCTCCATGGCCCTCGCCCCCTCCCTATCTCTGTAACTTCCTCCAGCCCCTACAATTCTCATCCTCCTGTTCAAATCCCTCCATGGCCCTGCCCCCTCCCTATCTCTGTAACCTCCTCCAGCTCTACAATTCTCATCCTCCTGTTCAAATCCCTCCACGGACCCTCGCCCCCTCCCTATCTCTGTAACCTCCTCCAGCCCCTACAATTCTCATCCTCCTGTTCAAATCCCTCCATGGCCCTGCCCCCTCCCTATCTCTGTAACCTCCTCCAGCTCTACAATTCTCATCCTCCTGTTCAAATCCCTCCACGGACCCTCGCCCCCTCCCTATCTCTGTAACCTCCTCCAGCCCCTACAATTCTCATCCTCCTGTTCAAATCCCTCCACGGACCCTCGCCCCCTTCCTATCAATATACGATAGTCACCAAGAAATCCAATTGGGAATTCAGGAGAATCTTCTTTGCCCAAAGAGTGGTGAGAATGTGGAACTCGCTACCACAGGGAATGGTTGAGGCGAATAGTGTCGATGTATTTAAGGGGAGGCTGGACAAACATATGAGGGAGAAGAGAATAGAGGGTTACGCTGATAGAGTTAGATGAGGAAAGACGGGAGGAGGCTCGAGTGGAGCATAAAGGCTGGCATGGACTGGTTGGGACAAATGGCCTCTTTCTGTAATGTATACTTTGAGTAGTTCTGTGAATCTCAACAGAGATATTGAGGGCTCGTTTAACCTGCTGGGCATTGTCAGCCCAGCCTCTCCCTCATTGAGAATTCCATCGTATTCACAGCACAGAAAGAGGCCATTGGGCCCAACTGGTCAGTGCCGGTGTTTCTGCTCCACACAAGCCTCCTCCCACCCCCTCTTCATCTCCCCCTCATCAGCAGATCCTTCTATACCTTTCTCCCTCATGTGATTATCTCTAAAACTGATTATCCAGTCAATTATCACACATGCTGTTTGTGGGAGCTTGCTGTGCGCAATTTGGCTGCCGCGTTCTCCCTACGTTACAACAGTGGCTACAACAACAACAATGTGTATTTATATAGCGCCTTTAACATAGTAAAACGTCCCAGGGCACTTCACAGCAGAGTAAATCAGACCCCGAGCCACATAAGGAGATATTAGGACAGGCGACCAAAAGCTGGGTCAAAGAGGTCGGTTTTAAGGAGCGTCTTAAAGGAGGAGAGAGAGGCGGAGAGGTTTAGGGAGAGAATTCCAGAGCTCAGGGCCCCAGGCAGCTGAAGGCACGGCCGCCAATGGTGGAGCGATGGAAATCGGGGATGCTCAAGAGGGCAGAATTAGAGGAGCGCAGATATCTCGGGGGGTTGTGGGGCTGAAGGAGGATACAGAGATAGGGAGGGGGCGAGGGGCCATGGAGGGATTTGAACAGGAGGATGAGAATTGTAGGGGCTGGAGGAGGTTACAGAGATAGGGAGGGGGCGAGGGCCATGGAGGGATTTGAACAGGAGGATGAGAATTGTAGGTGTTGGAGGAGGTTACAGAGATAGGGAGGGGGCAAGGACCATGGAGGGATTTGACCAGGAGGATGAGAATTGTAGGTCTGGAGGAGGTTACAGAGATAGGGAGGGGGCGAGAGCCATGGAGGGATTTGAAAACAAGGATGAGAATTTTGAAATCGAGGCGCTGCTTAACCGGGAGCCAATGTAGGTCAGCGAGCACAGGGGGTGATGTGCGAACAGGACTTGGCGCGGGTTAGGACACGGGGGCAGCAGGAGTTTGGGATGAGCTGATGGTTACGGAGGGTGGAATGTGGGAGGCCAGGAGTGCGTTGGAATAGTCAAGTCTAGAGGTGACAAAGGCAGGGATGAGGGTTTCAGCAGCGGATGAGCGGAGGGAAGGGCTTCAAAAAGTATTTGGTTGACTGTGAAGCGCGTTGGGATGTCCTGAGGTGGTGAAAGGCGCTGAAGAAATGCATTACTTTCCCCTTAAATGCATCGACGCTCTTCGCCTCAACCACTCCCTGTGGGAGCGAGTTCCACATTCTCACCACTCTCTGGGGAAAAAACTTTCTCCTGCATTCCCCATTGGATTTATTAGTGACTATCTTATATTGATGGCCCCTAGATTGTGCCCTTCGCCAAAAATGGAAAGACTCTCTCCGTATCTCAAAACCTTTCATAATTTTGAAGACCTCTATTAGGTCGGCCCTCAGCCTTCTCTTTTCAAGGGAAAAGAGACCCAGCCTGTTCAGTCTTTCCTGATAGTTATTATCTCTCAGATATGGTATCATCCTTGCCTCCCTATCTCTGTAACCTCCTCCAGCCCCGCAACCCTCCGAGATCTCTGCGCTCCTCCAACTCTGCCCGCTTGTCCATCCCCTGATTTCCATCGCTCCACCATTGGCGGCCGTGCCTTCAGCTGCCTGGGCCCCGAGTTCCGGAATTCCCTCCCTAAACCTCTCCGCCTCTCTCTCCTCCTTTAAGATTCTCCTTAAAACCTATGGGGGAGAAATTCGGTAGCGCCCCGTTTGGGGCGCAATTATCGGCCGGGCGCAAAGTTTAGCGCCTGGCGCTAATTTTCGCCTCCGACTGCAAACTTGGCTTCTATCGCCCCTGGAGGTGATTGGAGCACTAAATCAGGCGCTACACACCTGTCTTATGGCGCAAAGGCCGAGGAGCGCGGCACTAACTCAGAGCGCTGGCGAAGCTCATGTGATGTCAGTCAGCAATGGAACACAGACACAATGGCGCCGGCCAGTTCTTAAAGGGGAGGGTCGATCTTGCTCACCATCCACACCCTGCTCATTGCAGCCTTGAATCTCGGCCTGGAGAGACCTGTCCATCAAATCTGCTGGAAAGAACAATGGAGAGGACCAGGGAAAGAGCTCAGAGTGCAGCCCCCACATTCTCTTCTAAATCGATACAAGGAAGATCAAATCAAAATGAACCTGCAAAGTGCTGCTCAGTACCCAAAACTACTTCACACAGCGTTGAATCTCTCCAGAAGTCTCTCTCTCTCTCGGAATGCGTGGTTCATAAATGTCACCAACAAAAAAAGGCAGGAAGCGGTCGCCTTTAAATAGCGCTCCCCCAGTCCCTTCCTGACTGCAAAACGCTCCCCTCAACCTGTCGTTGCTAGTGACAGGCGGTAAGGAAGGGCGCGCCACTCAATATCCGCTCCGGGGCATTACCGGGGCGTTGCGCACTCGACTGACGTCACGATCTGCCGGCGCAGGAGATCGTGGCGGTAGTGTTTAGCGCCGCCGCAAAATGTCTGGTCAATTTCGCGAGCGGCGCAAACATCGCCGCGCCCGGGCGCTGGTTGCTTTGCCCCCCATTAGCGCCCTCTTAAGGCGCTAACGGGAGGCGCAAACCAACTGAATTTTTCCCCCTATATCTTTGACCAAGCTTTTGGTCGCCTGTCCTAATATCTCCTTATGTGGCTCGGTGTCAAATTTTGTCTGATAATCGCTCCTGTGAAGCGTCCTGGGACGTTTTACTACGTTAAAGGTTCTATATAAATACAGGAAGATGCAAAGGTTGTGAGGAGGATGCAAAGAAGTGATTAAGACAAGTTGAGCGAGTGGGCAAATACATGGCAGATGCAGTATAACGTGGATAAATATGAAGTTATCCACTTTGGTCGGAAAAACAGAAAGGCAGAGTATTATTTAAATGGTGATAGATTGGGAAATGTTGATGTACAAAGGGACCTGGGTGTCCTTGTCCACCAGTCACTGAAAGCCAACATGCAGGTGCAGCAAGCAGTTAGGAAGGCAAATGGAATGTTGGCCTTCATTGCAAGAGGATTTGAGTACAGGAGCAAGGATGTCTTACTACAGTTATACAGGGCCTTGGTGAGACCACACCTGGTGTACTGTGTGTGCAGTTTTGGTCTCCTTACCTAAGAAAGGATATACTTGCCATAGAGGGAGTGCAGCGAAGGTTCACCAGACTGATTCCTGGGATGGCAGGACTGTCGTATGAGGAGAGATTGGGTCAACTAGGCCTGTATTCACTAGAGTTTAGAAGAATGAAAGGGGATCTCATTGAAATGTATAAAATTCTGACAGGGCTAGACAGACTGGATGCAGGGAGGATGTTTCCCCTGGCTGGGCGGGGGGTCTAGAACGAGGGGCCACAGTCTCAGGATACGGGGTAGGACATTTAGGACTGAGATGAGGAGAAATGTCTTCACTCAGAGGGTGGTGAACCTGTGGAATTCTCTGCCACAGAAGGTTGTGGAGGCCAAGTCACTGAATCTATTGAAGAAGGAGATAGATCGATTTCTAGACACAAAAGGCATCAAGGGGTATGGGGAGAGAGCGGGAATATGGTATTGAGATAGAGGATCAGCCATGATCATATTGAATGGCGGAGCAGGCTCGAAGGCCCGAATGGCCTACTCCTACTCCGATTTTTCTATGTTTCTATGTTTCTACAAGCTGCTGTTGTTGGATGAGGGCTAAATATTGGCCAGGACAGTGAGTGGGGAGAACTCCCCCTGCTCTTCTTTGAAATAGTGGCCGTGGAATCTTTAACGTTCACCTCAGAGGGCAGACAGGTCCTCGGTTTAACATCTCATCCTAAAGATGGCACCTCCAACAGTGCAGCGCTCCCTCAGTACTGGCGCCGGGGAGTGTGGGCCTGGATTATGGGGCTCGAGTCCTAGAGTATATACATCTACCTCCGACAGTGCAGCGCTCCCTCAGTACTGGCACCAGGGAGTGTGGGCCTGGAATATGGGGCTCGAGTCCTAGAGTATATACATCTACCTCCGACAGTGCAGCGCTCCCTCAGTACTGGCACCAGGGAGTGTGGGCCTGGATTATGGGGCTCGAGTCCTAGAGTATATACATCTACCTCTGACAGTGCAGCGCTCCATCAGTCCTGGCGCCGGGGAAGTGTGGGCCTGGATTATGGAGCTTAAGTTTCCAGAGTGGCTCCCGCGCCCACGACATTCTTACTCAGAGGCGAGAGTGCGACCACAACTATCTGATTCCCTTTCCAAAAGACTTTGTGGCCTCCTGACTCAACCGTGCTTTGTGAAGAATGCTTGCTTGCCTCCTCCCTGTTAATTAGTTGGTGAATCATCTTCAATTGGTGCCCTCCTGTAATCGTCCACAGACTTAATGAAGACAGCCTCCCACTGTTAAAGAAAGTATTTCGATGCATCAGGTGCCTTTTATATCCTCGGGACATGCTGAGGTCTTTCACAGCCAACTGACCTTCCTTTTTCGAGCTAGCTCCGATGGGCAAACGCAGCAGCCATTGCCTGCACAGCAAGGTGCCAGAAGCAACAATCGGGTGAATGCCATTTTCTCAGGGGGGGGTGTTGGCTGAAGGTTGGAATGTTGGCCCTGGGACACTGGGGGTGGAATCGCCCGCCCCCTCCCCCAATCGCAATTCATCCAATAGTGGCTCTGGGATCGTACACACCCATCAGAGTGGGCGATTGCTGCAACGTCCTTGGCTTAGAGCCTCACCCAACACCCAATCAATATTAACACACTCCCGGGGACCCCCTGTAAATATTAACACTAACTCGGAGACACCCTGTAAATATTAACACACTCCCGGAGACCCCCTGTAAATATTAACACACTCCCGGAGAACCCCTGTAAATATTAAGACACTCCCGGAGACCCTCTGTAAATATTAACACACTCTCGGAGACCACCTGTAAATATTAACACACTCCCGGAGACACCCTGTAAATATTAACACACTCCCGGAGACACCCTGTAAATATTAACACACTCCCGGAGAACCCCTGTAAATATTAACACACTCCCGGAGACCCCCTGTAAATATTGACACACTCCCGGAGACACTCTGTAAATATTAACACACTCCCGGGGACACCCTGTAAATATTAACACACTCCCGGAGACTTCCTGTAAATATTAACACACTCCCGGGTACACCCTGTAAATATTAACACACTCCCGGAGACCCCCTGTAAATATTAACACACTCCCGGGGACACCCTGTAAATATTAACACACTCCCGGAGACCCCCTGTAAATATTAACACACTCCCGGGGACACCCTGTAAATATTAACACACTCCCGGAGACCCCCTGTAAATATTAACACACTCCCGGGGACACCCTGTAAATATTAACACACTCCCGGAGACACCCTGTAAATATTAACACACTCCCGGAGACCCCCTGTAAATATTAACACACTCTCGGAGACCCCCTGTAAATATTAACACACTCCCGGAGACCCCCTGTAAATATTAACACACTCCCGGAGACCCCCTGTAAATATTAACACACTCCCGGAGACCCCCTGTAAATATTAACACACTCCCGGAGACCCCCTGTAAATATTAACACACTCCCGGAGACCCCCTGTAAATATTAACACACTCCCGGAGACCCCCTGTAAATATTAACACACTCTCGGAGACCCCCTGTAAATATTAACACACTCCCGGAGACCCCCTGTAAATATTAACACACTCCCGGAGACCCCCTGTAAATATTAACACACTCTCGGAGACCCCCTGTAAATATTAAGACACTCCCGGAGACCCTCTGTAAATATTAACACACTCTCGGAGACCACCTGTAAATATTAACACACTCCCGGAGACACCCTGTAAATATTAACACACTCCCGGAGACACCCTGTAAATATTAACACACTCCCGGAGACCCCCTGTAAATATTAACACACTCCCGGAGACCCCCTGTAAATATTAACACACTCTCGGAGACCACCTGTAAATATTAACACACTCCCGGAGACACCCTGTAAATATTAACACACTCCCGGAGACACTCTGTAAATATTAACACACTCCCGGGGACCCCCTGTAAATATTAACACACTCCCGGGGACACCCTGTAAATATTAACACACTCCCGGAGACCCCCTGTAAATATTAACACACTCCCGGAGACCCCCTGTAAATATTAACACACTCCCGGGGACACCCTGTAAATATTAACACACTCCCGGAGACCCCCTGTAAATATTAACACACTCCCGGAGACCCCCTGTAAATATTAACACACTCCCGGGGACACCCTGTAAATATTAACACACTCCCGGAGACCCCCTGTAAATATTAACACACTCCCGGGGACACCCTGTAAATATTAACACACTCCTGGAGACCCCCTGTAAATATTAACACACTCCCGGAGACCCCCTGTAAATATTAACACACTCCCGGAGACCCCCTGTAAATATTAACACACTCCCGGAGACCCCCTGTAAATATTAACACACTCCCGGAGACCCCCTGTAAATATTAACACACTCCCGGGGACCCCCTGTAAATATTAACACACTCCCGGAGACCCCCTGTAAATATTAACACACTCCCGGAGACCCCGTGTAAATATTAACACACTCCCGGAGACCCCTGTAAATATTAACACACTCTTGGAGACCCCCTGTAAATATTAACACACTCCCGGAGACCCCCTGTAAATATTAACACACTCCCGGAGACACCCTGTAAATATTAACACACTCCCGGAGACCCCCTGTAAATATTAACACACTCCCGGGGACACCCTGTAAATATTAACACACTCCTGGAGACCCCCTGTAAATATTAACACACTCCCGGAGACCCCCTGTAAATATTAACACACTCCCGGGACACCCTGTAAATATTAACACACTCCCGGAGACCCCCTGTAAATATTAACACACTCTCGGAGACCCCCTGTAAATATTAACACACTCCCGGAGACCCCCTGTAAATATTAACACACTCCCGGAGACACCCTGTAAATATTAACACACTCCCGGAGACCCCCTGTAAATATTAACACACTCCCGGGGACACCCTGTAAATATTAACACACTCCTGGAGACCCCCTGTAAATATTAACACACTCCCGGAGACACCCTGTAAATATTAACACACTCCCGGAGACCCCCTGTAAATATTAACACACTCCCGGGGACACCCTGTAAATATTAACACACTCCCGGAGACCCCCTGTAAATATTAACACACTCCCGGAGACCCCCTGTAAATATTAACACACTCCCGGAGACACCCTGTAAATATTAACACACTCCCGGAGACCCCCTGTAAATATTAACACACTCCCGGAGACCCCCTGTAAATATTCACACACTCCCGGGGACCCCCTGTAAATATTAACACACTCCCGGAGACACCCTGTAAATATTAACACACTCCCGGAGACCCCCTGTAAATATTAACACACTCTCGGAGACCCCCTGTAAATATTAACACACTCCCGGAGACCCCCTGTAAATATTAACACACTCCCGGAGACCCCCTGTAAATATTAACACACTCCCGGAGACCCCCTGTAAATATTAACACACTCTCGGAGACCCCCTGTAAATATTAACACACTCTCGGAGACACCCTGTAAATATTAACACACTCCCGGAGAACCCCTGTAAATATTAACACACTCCCGGGGACACCCTGTAAATATTAACACACTCCCGGAGACCCCCTGTAAATATTAACACACTCTCGGAGACCCCCTGTAAATATTAACACACTCCTGGGGACCCCCTGTAAATATTAACACACTCCCGGAGACCCCCTGTAAATATTAACACACTCCCGGGGACCCCCTGTAAATATTAACACACTCCCGGAGACCCCCTGTAAATATTAACACACTCTCAGTGCTCCTGTAGATATTAAAACACTCACAGGGACTGTTTTTTGAATCATTTATTCATTCACGGGATGCAAGCTCAGCATTTATTGCCCATCCCTATTTGCCCTTGAGAAGGTGGTGGTGAGCCACCTTCTTGAACAGCTGCAGTCCGTGTGGTGAAGGTGCTCCCACAGTGCTGTTAGGGAGGGAGATCCAGGATTTGGACCCAGTGACGATGAAGGAACGGCCGATATATTTCCAAGTCAGGATGGTGTGTGACTTGGAGGGAAACTTGGAGGTGGTGGTGTTCCCATGCACCTGCTGCCCTTGTCCTACTAGGTGGAAGAGGTCGCAGGTTTGGGAGGTGCTGCCGAAGAAGCCTTGGCGAGTCACTGCAGTGCATCTTGTAGATGGTACACACTGCAGCCACGGTGCGCCGGTGGTGGAGGGAGTGAATGTTTAAGGTGGTTGGGATGGGGCTGCTTGGTCCTGGATGGTGTCGAGCTTCTTGAGTGTTGTTGGAGCTGCACTCATCCAGGCAAAACATAGACATAGAAGATAGGAGCAGGAGTAGGCCATTCGGCCCCTCGAGCCTGCTCCGCCATTCGATGAGATCATGGCTGATCATCCAAATTCAGTACCCTGTCACTGCCTTCTCCCCATATCCCTTGATCCCTTTAGCTTTAAGAAATATATCTAACTCATTCTTGAATATATTTAATGACTTGGCCTCAACTACCTTCTGTGGTGGAGAATTCCACAGGTTCACCACTCTCTGGGTGAAGAAATTCTTCCTCATTTCTGTCCTAAATGGTTTATCCGTTATCCGTAGATTATGACCCCTGGTTCTGGACTCTCCGACCATCGGGAACATTCTTCCTGCATCTAGTTTGTCCAGACCTGTCAGAATTTTATATGTTTCGATGAGATCCCCTCTCATTCTTCTATACTCCAGTGAGTATAAGCCCAATTGACCCAATCTCTCCTCATATGTCATTCCTGCCATCCCAGGTATCAGCCTTGTGAATCTTCGCTGAACTCCCTCCATGGCAAGAACATCCTTCCTCAGATAAGGCGACCAAAACTGCACACAGTACTCAAGGTGTGGTCTCACCAAGGCCCTGTGGAGAGTATTCCTTCACACTCCTGACTCGTGCCTTGTAGATGGTGGAAAGGCTTTGGGGAGGCAGGAGGTGAGTCACTGTAAATATTGACACACTTTCTCTGCAAAACATCGCACTCCAATGGTTTGGCAAACAGCCCCTCAGGGTGACATGGTAAGTGATGTCTAGAGACTCCCGTCTAGGGGTGCGGCTCTTCATTGAGTGTTGGGAATGTCTGTGGGCATGACTAACTCCTCCACTTTCATTTTAACATGCCTGGACTACTCTGCTGAATGATCCTGCACCATTTCCCACTCTACCATGGAATGTCTGAACATGAGGAGGCCATTCAGCCCCTCTTCTGCCACTCAATTAGATGATGAAAGAAAAGTGAGAAGTCGCACAACACCAGGTTATAGTCCAACAGCTTTATTTGAAATCACAAGCTTTCGGAGCGCTGCTCCTTCGTCAGGTGAAGTGAAGAGATGCATATAGGCACAGCATATATAGTCAGAGAACACTGCCAGGTGACTACAGTTAATCTTTCCAACTGCCCTTTATCACACCTCGGCAGAGAGATAATCATGGTAATCAAAGGTGTGGATGGTGTCCAAACAGGTCAGTCAGGAAAACATTACATCAAAGACAATGAGGTGGGGTCACAAGGGGTCAAATGTGGGGTCAGATGCCGGGGTCTGTATGGAAAACAAAAAACTTTTTTTGCTGGAAATCAACGCAGGTCCGGCCGCATCTGTGTAGAGAGAACAAGCCAACGACGACTCGAGTCTGGATGACTCTACGTCAGGTGGGGTTACATGTAGCGTGACATGAACCCAAGATCCCGGTCGAGGCCGTCCTCATGGGTGCTGTTCTTGGCGATCAGTTTCTGCTCGACGATTTTGCGTTGTCGTGTGTCTCGAAGGCCGCCTTGGAGAACGCTTACCCGAAGATCGGAGGCTGAATGTCCTTGACTGCTGAAGTGTTCCCCGACTGTGTTCTCCGCATCATGATGAAAGAAAGAAAGACTTGTATTACAACCTTTACAACCAACACAGTACTTTTTTGAAGTGTAGTCATGTGGGAAGCATGGCCGCCAATTCTTTGGAACAGAGGAGGCTGAGGGGAGATTTAATTGAGGTGTATAAAATGATGAGGGACCTCGATAGAGTGGATAGGAAGGACCTATTTCCCTCAGCAGAGAGGTCAATAACCAAGGGGAAGAGATTGAAAGTAATTGGCAGAGGGATTAGAGGGGAGTTGAGGAGAATGTTCTTCACCCAGAGGGTGGTGGGTGTCTGGAACTCACTGCCTGAAAGGGTGGTAGAGGCAGGCATCAATGACGAAGTCCAACACCGCCTTCAGTGTGCCAGTGCAGCCTTCGGTCGCCTGAGGAAGAGAGCGTTTGAAGACCAGGACCTCAAACCCGGCACCAAGCTCATGGTCTGCAGAGCAGCAGTGATACCCGCCCTCCTGTATGCTTCAGAGACATGGACCATGTACAGCAGGCAGCTCAAAGCGCTGGAGAGGTACCACCAACGCTGCCTCCGCAAGATCCTGCAGATCCATTGGCAGGATAGGCGCACCAACGTCAGTGTTCTCGCTCAGGCCAACATCCCCAGCATCGAAGCTTTGACCACGCTCGATCAGCTCCGATGGACGGGTCACATCGTCAGCATGCCCGATACGAGACTCCCAAAACAAGCGCTCTACTCAGAGCTTAGGCACGGCAAGAGAGCCCCAGGTGGGCAGAGGAAACGCTTCAAGGACACCCTCAAAGCCTCCTTGAAAAAGTGCAACATCCCCACCGACACCTGGGAATCCCTGGCCCAAGACCAGAGCACAAAGTGGAGGAGAAGCATCCGGGAAGGCGCCGAACACCTCGAGTCTCTTCGCCGGCAGCAAGCGGAAGCCAAGCGCAAACAGCGCAAGGAGCACATGTCAACCCAAGCACCTCACCCACCCGCCCCCTTCAACCAGCATCTGCCCCACCTGTGACAGAGACTGTAGGTCCCGCATTGGACTCACCAGTCACCTGAGAACTCATCTTTAGTGTGGAAGCAAGTCATCCTCGGTTCCGAGGGACTGCCTAAGAAGAAGAAGGCCAGGACACCGGGGAGAACTCGCCCCTGCTCTTCTTCGAAATAGTAACATGGGATCTTTTACATCCACCTGAGAGAGCAGAGGGGGCCTCGCTTTGACATCTCATCCGAAAGACGGCACCTCCGACAGTGCAACACTCCCTCAGCACTGCACTGGTCGATTAGGCTTATATTCGCTCGAGTTTAGAAGAATAAGAGGGGATCTTATTGAAACTTATAAAATTCTAACAGGACTAGACAGACTAGATGCAGGAAGGATGTTCCCGATGGCCGGGGAGTCCAGAACCAGGGGTCACAGTCTAAGGATAAGGGGGAAGCCATTTAGGACTGAGATGAGGAGGAATTTCTTCACCCAGGGAGTGGTGAACCTGTGGAATTCTCTACCACAGAAGGCAGTAGAGGCCAATTCATTAAATAGATTCAAGAATGAGATAGATATATTTCTTAAAGCTAAAGGGATCAAGGGATATGGGGAGAAAGCAGGGACAGGGAACTGAGTTTGGATGATCAGCCATGATCTCATTAAATGGCGGAGCAGGCTCGAGGGGCCGAATGGCCTACTCCTGCTCCTATCTTCTATGTTTCAAGCAAGATGTTTGTGCTCGAGGCCCTGGAGTGGGACTTGAACCCACAACTTTCTGACTCAGAGGCGAGTGTGCTGCCCACTGAGCCACGGCTGATCCACCGACCCACCCTGGTTCCCCAACCCTCACCCCCTCAACCCATTAAAATCCATCAATACCATCGCAAAATACTGCGGATGCTGCAAATCCGAAACAACAACAGAAACCGCTGGAAATACTCAGCAGGCCAGGCAGCATCCGTGGAGAGAGAAACAGAGTTAACGTTTCAGGTCGAAGACCTTTCATCAGAAACATAGAAGCAGAAGTAGGCCATTCGGCCCCTCGAGCCTGCTCCGCCATTCGATGAGATCATGGCTGATCATCCAAACTCAGTACCCTGTCCCTGCTTTCTCCCCATATCCCTTGATCCTTAAGAAACATATCTAACTCCTTCTTGAATATATTTAATGACTTGGCCTCAACTACCTTCTGTGGTAGAGAATTCCACAGGTTCACCACTCTCTGGGTGAAGAAATTCCTCCTCATCTCAGTCCTAAATCACAGAATCCCCACAGTGCAGATAGAGGCCATTTCGGCCCATCAAGCCTGCACCGACACATATCCCACCCTATCCCCGTAACCCCACGTATTTAATCCCCCTAACACGAAGGGTCAATTTATCATAGCCAAATCAAACTAACCCGCACATCTTTGGCATGTGGGAGGAAACCAGAGCACCCGGAGCACCCCCATGCAGACACGGGGAGAATGTGCAAACTCCACACAGACAGTCACCCGGGGCCGGTTCGAACCCGGGTCCCTGGCGCTGTGAGGCAACAGTGCTAACCACTATGCCACCGTGGCTTTCCCCTTATCCTTAGAAGTGGACAAAAGCAGGAAATGAAATAGATTTACAGCAAGGATAAAGCTGGGGAAAGGGGGAGGGGATGATAGAACAAAAGGAGAGATTAAGAGACATTGAGAGACATTAAGAGATAATCACGGCAAGAGGAGGTGTTAATGTGACAGGTTGAGGCTGAATGAAGTGTGAAATGCACTGGTAGAATGAAGGACAGCTGCCAGCTTCTGGGAGGGGAAAAAAAGGAGGGGGGGAGCCAAACAAAAGGGTGGATGAAAAAATAAACTTTAAATGAGATAGAGGCCGAGGTTATGATCTGAAATTGTTGAACTCGATGTTGAGTCCAGAGGGCTGTAAAGGGCCTAATCGAAAGATGAGGTGCTGTTACATAGATACATAGATACATAGAAGATAGGAGCTGGAGTAGGCCATCCGGCCCTTCGAGCCTGCTCCGCCATTTAATGAGATCATGGCTGATCCTCCAATTCAGTATCCCGTCCCCGCCTTCTCTCCGTAACCCTTAACCCCTTTTGCCTGTAGAAATATATCTAATTCCCTCTTAAATATATTTAATGAGCTGGCGTACACTGCCCTCTGTGGCAATGAGTTCCACAGGTTCACCACCCTCTGAGTGAAGAAATTCCCCCTCATTACGCTAAGCTTCAGTGGAACAGTGTAATAGGCCGAGGACCATGAGGTCAGAGTGGGAGTGGAGCGGAGAATTAAAGTGACAGGCCACCGGGAGCTCGGGGTCCCCCTTACGGACTGAACGGAGGTGTTCCGCAAAACGATCACCCAATCTGCGTTTGGTCTCCCCAATATAGAGGAGACCACATCGTGAGCAGCGAATACAGTATACTAAATTGCAGGAAGTACAAGTAAATCGCTGTTTCACCTGGAAGGGGTGTTTGGGGCCCTGGATCACAGTTTTTGAAATGATCAATCGAACCCCCCAGCCTTCACAGCTCTTTGGGGGGAGAGAGTTCCAGATTTCCACCACCCTTTGTGTGAAGGCCTCCTCCTGTTCCAGTGTAACAGGCTCGAGGGGGCTGAATGGGCCTCCTCCTGTTCCTGTGTAACAGGCTCGAGGGGGCTGAATGGGCCTCCTCCTGTTCCTGTGTAACAGGCTCGAGGGGCTGAATGGCCTCCTCCTGTTCCTGTGTAACAGGCTCGAGGGGCTGAATGGGCTTCCTCCTGTTCCTGTGTAACAGGCTCGAGGGGACTGAATGGGCCTCCTCCTGTTCCTGTGTAACAGACTCGAGGGGCTGAATGGGACTCCTCCTGTTCCTGTGTAACAGGCTCGAGGTGGCTGAATGGGCCTCCTCCTGTTCCTGTGTAACAGGCTCGAGGGGCTGAATGGGCCTCCTCCTGTTCCTGTGTAACAGGCTCGAGGGAGCTGAATGGGCCTCCTCCAGTTCCTGTGTAACAGGCTCGAGGGGCTGAATGGGCCTCCTCCTGTTCCTGTGTAACAGGCTCGAGGGGGCTGAATGGGCTTCCTCCTGTTCCTGTGTAACAGGCTCGAGGGGCTGAATGGGCCTCCTCCTGTTCCTGTGTAACAGGCTCGAGGGGCTGAATGGGCCTCCTCCTGTTCCTGTGTAACAGGCTCGAGGGAGCTGAATGGGCCTCCTCCTTTTCCTGTGTAACAGGCTCGAGGGAGCTGAATGGGCCTCCTCCTGTTCCTGTGTAACAGGCTCGAAGGAGCTGAATGGGCCTCCTCCTGTTCCTGTGTAACAGGCTCGAGGGGCTGAATGGGCCTCCTCCTGTTCCTGTGTAACAGGCTCGAGGGGCTGAATGGGCCTCCTCCTGTTCCTGTGTAACAGGCTCGAGGGGCTGAATGGGCCTCCTCCTGTTCCTGTGTAACAGGCTCGAGGGAGCTGAATGGGCCTCCTCCAGTTCCTGTGTAACAGGCTCGAGGGGCTGAATGGGCCTCCTCCTGTTCCTGTGTAACAGGCTCGAGGGGGCTGAATGGGCCTCCTCCTGTTCCTGTGTAACAGGCTCAAGGAGCTGAATGGGCCTCCTCCTGTTCCTGTGTTATAGGCTCGAGGGGGCTGAATGGGCCTCCTCCTGTTCCAGTGTAACAGGCTCGAGGGGGCTGAATGGGCCTCCTCCTGTTCCTGTGTAACAGGCTCGAGGGGCTGAATGGCCGACTCCCGGCTGACATTAACCCCTCAATCAACAGCACTAAAACAGATGATGTGGTCCTGATCACATTTGTGGGAGCTTGCTGTGCGCAAATGGAGCTGTCGCGTTTCCCACATTACAACAGTGACTGCACTTCAAAAAATACTTCATTGGCTGTAAAGCGCTTTGGGACGTCCTGAGGTTGTGAAAGGCGCTATATAAATGCGAGACTTTCTCTTTATAAACACCTCGATTAGATCGCCCCTTAATCTTCTAAACTCGGGGGAATACAAGCCTGGTCTCTGTGCAACCTGTCCTCGTAATTTAACCCTTTTAGACCCCCGATATCATTCTGGTAAACCTACGCTGCCCCCGCTCCAAGGACAATATATCCTCCCTTGTGGTGCGGGGCCAAGAACTGAACACAGCTACTCCAGATGGGGTCTGTTGTAGCCTGACTTCCAACCCTATGAATCCCCTATCTCGCCCTCTCAGTACATCCAAGAAGGAGATGTGAGGGACAGGCGACCGAGATCTCGGTCAAAGGGGTCGGTTTTAAGGAGGTGAGAGAGGGGGCAGAGAGATTTTCAGGAGCGAATTTGGCCGTTTTCGCTCTCTCACAGATCCCGGCACGAGATTCACCCAACGGGACCTCCCGTGTGCCAACAGCCAGGCACTGATTGTTAAAACCCCGCCCCTCTCCCCCCCCCCCATTTAAAGAGACAGTCCATCATTCTGCATTTAAAGAGACCGTCCAGCAGTCCCTATTTAGAGAGCAGTCCGTGATTCCGCTTTTAAAGAGACAGTCCACCGTTGTGCATTTAAAGAGACAGTTCACCATTGTGCGTTTAAAGAAATAGTCCACCATTCCGCGTTTAAAGAGACAGGCCACCATTCCGTATTTAAAGAGACAATCCTCCATTCTGTATTTAAAGAGATAGTCCACCATTCCACGTTTAAAGAGACAGTCCACCATTCCGTATTTAAAGAGATAGTCCACCATTCCGCGTTTAAAGAGACAGTCCACCATTGTGCGTTTAAAGAGACTGTCCACCATTCCGCGTTTAAAGAGACAGTCCACCATTGTGCGTTGAAAGAGACAGTCCACCATTCCGCATTTAAAGAGACAGCCCACCATTCCGCGTTTAAAGAGACAGTCCACCATTGTGCGTTTAAAGAGACAGTCCACCAATCCGCATTTAAAGAGACAGCCCACCATTCCGCGTTTAAAGAGACCCTATCGAATCCTTTAATCATCTTAAACATCTCGATTAGATCGCCCCTTAATCTTCTATACTCAAGGGACTACAAGCCTCGTCTGTGCAACCTGTCCTTATAATTTAACCCTTTTATCCCCCGGTATCATTCTGGTGAATCTGCGCTGCTCCCCCTCCAAGGGTAATATATCCTTCCTGAGGTGCGGGGCCCAGAACTGAACACAGTTGCTCCAGATGGGAGTTGATCAGAGCTCTATACAGCTGTAACATAACTCCCTCCCCTTTATAATCCAGCCCTTGCGAGAAAGGTCAACATCCTGGTAGTTTTTGTAACTTGCCTGGATGAGTGCAGCTCCAACAACACTCGAGAAGCTCGACACCATCCAGGACAAAGCAGCCCGCTTGATCGGCTCACCATCAACCACCTTAAACATTCACTCCCTCCACCACCGGCGCACCGTGGCTGCAGTGTACAACATCTACAAGATGCACTGCAGCAACTCGCCAAGGCTTCTTCGGCAGCACCTCCCAAACCCGCGACCTCTTCCACCTAGAAGGACAAGGGCAGCAGGCGCATGGGAACACCACCACCTCCAAGTTCCCTTCGAAGTCACACACCATCCCAACTTGGAAATATATCGACCGTTCCTTCATCGCCGCTGTGTCCAAATCCTGGAACTCCCTCCCTAACAGCACTGTGGGAGCACCTTCACCACACGGACTGCAGCGGTTCAAGAAGGCGGCTCACCACCACCTTCTCAAGGGCAACTAGGGATGGGCAATAAATGCTGGCCTTGCCAGCGACACCCACATCCCATAAACGAATAAATAAACTAGGTTGGGCACACCTTGTCCCGCGGCCCATGCCATATCATAACCTTCGATGTGGGGGGAGAATCAGCCCTGGGATTAGGGGGTTCTGAGTGAGGCGAGATCTGATTGCCCCCCTCGTTATCTGAGACGGGTCAATCCAGCAAGGACGTTAACCTGCCCAGCACTGGATCGATCTGGGCCGTTTTCAGACCCTGCTAGAAATATTAACAGCCTCAGAGAGCCTCACATACATAATAATACACTCACGGGGAACCCATCAATGTTAACAAACTCTCAGGCAACCTGTAAACAATGACACACTCTCCAGGATCCATGTAAACATCCCTGTCTATGCCTCTTTCTCTCTCTCTTTCTCTCTGTCCCTGTCTCTCTGTCTGTCTCTCTCTGTCTCTCTCCGAATGGGCCTCCTCCTGTTCCTGTGTAACAGGCTCGAGGGGCTGAATGGGCCTCCTCCTGTTCCTGTGTAACAGGCTCGAGGGGCTGAATGGGCCTCCTCCTCTTCCTGTGTAACAGGCTCGAGGGGCTGAATGGGCCTCCTCCTGTTCCTGTGTAACAGCCTCGAGGGGCTGAATGGGACTCCTCTTGTTCCTGTGCAACAGGCTCGAGGGGGCTGAATGGGCCTCCTCCTGTTCCTGTGTAACAGGCTCAAGGGGCTGAATGGGCCTCCTCCTGTTCCTGTGTAACAGGCTCGAGGGGGCTGAAAGGGACTCCTCCTGTTCCTGTGTAACAGGCTCGAGGGGGCTGAATGGGCCTCCTTCTGTTCCTGTGTAACCGGCTCGAGGGGCTGAATGGGCCTCCTCCTGTTCCTGTGTAACAGGCTCGAGGGGCTGAATGGGCCTCCTCCTGTTCCTGTGTAACAGGCTCGAGGGGCTGAATGCGCATCCTCCTGTTCCTGTGTAACAGGCTCGAGGGGCTGAATGGGCCTCCTCCTGTTCCTTTGTAACAGGCTCGAGAGGCTGAATGGGCCTCCTCCTGTTCCTGTGTAACAGGCTCGAGCGACTGAATGGGCCTCCTCCTGTTCCTGTGTAACAGGCTCGAGGGGGCTAAATGGGCCTCCTCCTGTTCCACTGTAACAGTTTCGAGGGGTTGAATGGGCCTCCTCTTGTTCCTGTGTAACAGGCTCGAGGGGGCTGAAAGGGCCTCCTCCTGTTCCTGTGTAACAGGCTCGAGGGGGCTGAATGGGCCTCCTCCTGTTCCTGTGTAACAACCTCGAGGGGGCTGAAAGGGCCTCCTCCTGTTCCTGTGTAACAGGCTCGAGGGGGCTGAAAGGGCCTCCTCCTGTTCCTGTGTAACAGGCTCGAGGGGGCTGAAAGGGCCTCCTCCTGTTCCTGTGTAACAGTCTCGAGGGGGCTGAATGGGCCTCCTCCTGTTCCACTGTAACAGGCTCGAGGGGCTGAATGGGCCTCCTCCAGTTCCTATGTAGCAGGCTCGAGGGGGCTGAATAGGCCTCCTCCTGTTCCTATGTAACAGGCTCGAGGGGGCTGAATGGGCCTCCTCCTGTTCCTATGTAACAGGCTCGAGGGGCTGAATGGGCCTCCTCCTGTTCCTGTGTAACAGGCTCGATTGGGCTGAATGGGCCTCCTCCTGTTCCTGAGTCACAGGCTCGAGGGGGCTGAATGGGCCTCCTCCTGTTCCTGTGTAAGAGGATCGAGGGGGCTGAAAGGGACTCCTCCTGTTCCTGTGTAACAGGCTCGAGGGGGCTGAATGGGCCTCCTCCTGTTCTTGTGTAACAGACTCGAGGGGCTGAATGGGCCTCCTTCTGTTCCTGTGTAACAGGCTCGAGGGGCTGAATGGGCCTCCTCCTGTTCCTGTGTAACAGGCTCGAGGGGGCTGAATGGGCCTCCTCCTGTTCCTGTGTAACAGGCTCGAGGGGCTGAATGGGCCTCCTCCTGTTCCTGTGTAACAGGCTCGAAGGGCTGAATAGGACTCCTCCTGTTCCTGTGTAACAGGCTCGAGGGGGCTGAATGGGCCTCCTTCTGTTCCTGTGTAACCGGCTCGAGGGGCTGAATGGGCCTCCTCCTGTTTTTGTGTAACAGACTCGAGGGGCTGAATGGGCCTCCTTCTGTTCCTGTGTAACAGGCTCAAGGGGCTGAATGGGCCTCCTCCTGTTCCTGTGTAACAGGCTCGAGGGGGCTGAATGGGCCTCCTCCTGTTCCTGTACAACAGGCTCGAGGGGCTGAATGGGCCTCCTCCTGTTCCGATGTAACAGGCTCGAGAGGCTGAATGGGCCACCTCCTGTTCCTGTGTAACAGGCTCGAGGGGCTGAAATGGCCTCCTCCTGTTCCTGTGTAACAGGCTCGAGGGGGCTGAATGGGCCTCCTCCTGTTCCTGTGTAACAGGCTCGAGGGGGCTGAATGGGCCTCCTCCTGTTCCTGTACAACAGGCTCGAGGGGCTGAATGGGCCTCCTCCTGTTCCTGTGTAACAGGCTCGAGGGGGCTGAAATGGCCTCCTCCTGTTCCTGTGTAACAGGCTCGAGGGGGCTGAATGGGCCTCCTCCTGTTCCTGTGTAACAACCTCGAGGGGGCTGAAAGGGCCTCCTCCTGTTCCTGTGTAACAGGCTCGAGGGGGCTGAAAGGGCCTCCTCCTGTTCCTGTGTAACAGACTCGAGGGGGCTGAATGGGCCTCCTCCTGTTCCTGTGTAACAGGCTCGAGGGGCTGAATGGGCCTCCTCCTGTTCCACTGTAACAGGCTCGAGGGGCTGAATGGGCCTCCTCCAGTTCCTATGTAACAGGCTCGAGGGGGCTGAATGGGCCTCCTCCTGTTCCTGTGTAACAGGCTCGAGGGGGCTGAATGGGCCTCCTCCTGTTCCTGTGTAACAGGCTCGAGGGGCTGAATGGGCCTCCTCCTGTTCCTGTGTAACAGGCTCGAGGGGGCTGAATGGGCCTCCTCCTGTTCCACTGTAACAGGCTCGAGGGGCTGAATGGGCCTCCTCCTGTTCCACTGTAACAGGCTCGAGGGGCTGAATGGGCCTCCTCCTGTTCCTGTGTAACAGGCTCGAGGGGGCTGAATGGGCCTCCTCCTGTTCCCGTGTAACAGGCTCGAGGGGCTGAATGGGCCTCCTCCTGTTCCTGTGTAACAGGCTCGAGGGGGCTGAAAGGGACTCCTCCTGTTCCTGTGTAACAGGCTCGAGGGGGCTGAATGGGCCTCCTTCTGTTCCTGTGTAACCGGCTCGAGGGGCTGAATGGGCCTCCTCCTGTTCCTGTGTAACAGGCTCGAGGGGCTGAATGGGCCTCCTCCTGTTCCTGTGTAACAGGCTCGAGGGGCTGAATGCGCATCCTCCTGTTCCTGTGTAACAGGCTCGAGGGGCTGAATGGGCCTCCTCCTGTTCCTTTGTAACAGGCTCGAGAGGCTGAATGGGCCTCCTCCTGTTCCTGTGTAACAGGCTCGAGGGGCTGAATGGGCCTCCTCCTGTTCCTGTGTAACAGGCTCGAGGGGGCTAAATGGGCCTCCTCCTGTTCCACTGTAACAGTTTCGAGGGGTTGAATGGGCCTCCTCTTGTTCCTGTGTAACAGGCTCGAGGGGGCTGAAAGGGCCTCCTCCTGTTCCTGTGTAACAGGCTCGAGGGGGCTGAATGGGCCTCCTCCTGTTCCTGTGTAACAACCTCGAGGGGGCTGAAAGGGCCTCCTCCTGTTCCTGTGTAACAGGCTCGAGGGGGCTGAAAGGGCCTCCTCCTGTTCCTGTGTAACAGTCTCGAGGGGGCTGAATGGGCCTCCTCCGGTTTCTGTGTAACAGGCTCGAGGGGGCTGAATGGGCCTCCTCCAGTTCCTATGTAGCAGGCTCGAGGGGGCTGAATAGGCCTCCTCCAGTTCCTATGTAGCAGGCTCGAGGGGGCTGAATAGGCCTCCTCTTGTTCCTGTGTAACAGTCTCGAGGGGGCTGAATGGGCCTCCTCCTGTTCCACTGTAACAGGCTCGAGGGGCTGAACGGGCCTCCTCCTGTTCCTATGTAACAGGCTCGAGGGGGCTGAATGGGCCTCCTCTTGTTCCTGTGTAACAGGCTCGATTGGGCTGAATGGGCCTCCTCCTGTTCCTGAGTCACAGGCTCGAGGGGGCTGAATGGGCCTCCTCCTGTTCTTGTGTAACAGGCTCGAGGGGGCTGAAAGGGACTCCTCCTGTTCCTGTGTAACAGACTCGAGGGGCTGAATGGGCCTCCTTCTGTTCCTGTGTAACAGGCTCGAGGGGCTGAATGGGCCTCCTCCTGTTCCTGTGTAAGAGGCTCGAGGGGGCTGAAAGGGACTCCTCCTGTTCCTGTGTAACAGACTCGAGGGGCTGAATGGGCCTCCTTCTGTTCCTGTGTAACAGGCTCGAGGGGCTGAATGGGCCTCCTCCTGTTCCTGTGTAACAGGCTCGAGGGGGCTGAATGGGCCTCCTCCTGTTCTTGTGTAACAGACTCGAGGGGCTGAATGGGCCTCCTTCTGTTCCTGTGTAACAGGCTCGAGGGGCTGAATGGGCCTCCTCCTGTTCCTGTGTAACAGGCTCGAGGGGGCTGAATGGGCCTCCTCCTGTTCCTGTGTAACAGGCTCGAGGGGCTGAATGGGCCTCCTCCTGTTCCTGTGTAACAGGCTCGAAGGGCTGAATAGGACTCCTCCTGTTCCTGTGTAACAGGCTCGAGGGGGCTGAATGGGCCTCCTTCTGTTCCTGTGTAACCGGCTCGAGGGGCTGAATGGGCC
>JASTWF010001927.1:0-20000 GCA_030390025.1 Squalus acanthias | reverse complement strand
GAGAGTTAGGGTACTGGAGGGATGGGCTTCGATGGGAGAGTTAGGGTACTCGAGGGATGGGCTTCAATGGGAGAGTTAGGGTACTGGAGGGATGGGCTTCGATGGGAGAGTTAGGGTACTCGAGGGATGGGCTTTACTGGGAGAGTTAGGGTACTGGAGGGATGGGCTTCGAAGGGAGAGTAAGGTACTGGAGGAATGGGCTTCGATGGGAGAGTTAGGGTACTCGAGGGATGGGCTTCAATGGGAGAGTTAGGGTACTGGAGGGATGGGCTTCGATGGGAGAGTTAGGGTACTCGAGGGATGGGCTTCAATGGGAGAGTTAGGGTACTGGAGGGATGGGCTTCGATGGGAGAGTAAGGTACTGGAGGGATGGGCTTCGATGGGAGAGTTAGGGTACTCGAGGGATGGGCTTCAATGGGAGAGTTAGGGGACTGGAGGGATGGGCGTCGATGGGAGAGGTCAGGGTACTGGAGGGATGGGCTTCAATGGGAGAGTTAGTGTAATGGAGGGATGGACTTCGATGGGAGAGCTAGGGGACTAGAGGGATGGGCTTTGATGTGAGAGTTAGGGGACTGGAGGGATGGGCTTCGATGGGAGAGTTAGGGTACTGGAGGGATGGGCTTTGATGGATTAGTTAGGGTACTAGAGGGATGGGCTTTGATGGGAGAGTTAGGGTACTGGTGCGGAGGGCTACAATGGGGGAGTTAGGGTACAGGAGGAATGGGCTTCGATGGGTTAGTTAGAGTACTGGAGGGATGGGCTTCGATGGGAGAGTTAGGGTACTGGTGGGATGGGCTTCGATGGGAGAGTTAGGGTACTGGAGGGATGGGCTTCGATTGGAGAGTTACGGTACTGGAGGGATGGGCTTCGATGGGAGAGTTAGGGTACTGGAGGGATGGGCATCGATGGGAGAGTTAGGGTACTGGAGAGATGGGCTTTGATGGGAGAGTTAGGGTACTGGAGGGATGGGCTTCGATGGGAGTGTTAGGGTACTGGAGGGATGGGCTTCGATGGGAGAGATAGGGTACTCGAGGGATGGGCTTCAATGGGAGAGTTACGGTACTGGAGGGATGGGCTTCGATGGGAGAGTTAGGGTACTGGAGGGATGGGCTTCGATGGGAGAGTTAGTGTACTGGAGGGATGGGCTTTGATGGGAGAGTTAGGGTACTGGAGGGATGGACTTTGATGGGAGAGTTAGGGAACTGGAGGGATGGGCTTCGATGGGAGAGTTAGGGTACTCGAGGGATGGGCTTCGATGGGACAGTTAGGGTACTGGAGGGATGGGCTTCGATGGGAGTGTTAGGGTACTCGAGGGATGGGCTTTAATGGGAGAGTAAGGGTACTGGAGGGATGGGCTTCGATGGGAGAGTAAGGTACTGGAGGGATGGGCTTCGATGGGAGAGTTAGCGTACTGGAGGGATGGGCTTCGATGGGAGAGTTATGGTACTGGAGGGATGGGCTTTGATGTGAGAGTTAGGGGACTGGAGGGATGGGCTTCGATGGGAGAGTTAGGGTACTGGAGGGATGGACTTTGATGGATTAGTTAGGGTACTGGAGGGATGGGCTTCGATGGGAGAGTTAGGGTACTGGAGGGATGGGCTTCGATGGGAGAGTAAGGAACTGGAGGGATGGGCTTCGATGGGAGAGTTAGGGTACTCGAGGGATGGGCTTCAATGGGAGAGTTAGGGGACTGGAGGGATGGGCGTCGATGGGAGAGGTCAGGGTACTGGAGGGATGGGCTTCAATGGGAGAGTTAGTGTAATGGAGGGATGGACTTCGATGGGAGAGCTAGGGGACTAGAGTGATGGGCTTTGATGTGAGAGTTAGGGGACTGGAGGGATGGGCTTCGATGGGAGAGTTAGGGTACTGGAGGGATGGGCTTTGATGGATTAGTTAGGGTACTGGAGGGATGGGCTTCGATGGGAGAGTTAGGGTACTGGAGGGATGGGCTTCGATGGGAGAGTTAGGGTACTAGAGGGATGGGCTTTGATGGGAGAGTTAGGGTACTGGTGGGGTGGGCTACAATGGGGGAGTTAGGGTACTAGAGGGATGGGCTTTGATGGGAGAGTTAGGGTACTGGTGGGGTGGGCTACAATGGGGGAGTTAGGTTACAGGAGGAATGGGCTTCGATGGGTTAGTTAGAATACTGGAGGGATGGGCTTCGATGGGAGAGTTAGGGTACTGGAGGGATGGGCTTTGATGGGAGAGTTAGGGTACTAGAGGGATGGGCTTTGATGGGAGAGTTAGGGTACTGGTGGGGTGGGCTACAATGGGGGAGTTAGGTTACAGGAGGAATGGGCTTCGATGGGTTAGTTAGAATACTGGAGGGATGGGCTTCGATGGGAGAGTTAGGGTACTGGAGGGATGGGCTTTGATGGATTAGTTAGGGTACTGGAGGGATGGGCTTTGATGGATTAGTTAGGGTACTGGAGGGATGGGCTTCGATGGGAGAGTTAGGGTACTGGAGGGATGGGCTTCGATGGGAGAGTTAGGGTACTAGAGGGATGGGCTTTGATGGGAGAGTTAGGGTACTGGTGGGGTGGGCTACAATGGGGGAGTTAGGTTACAGGAGGAATGGGCTTCGATGGGTTAGTTAGAATACTGGAGGGATGGGCTTCGATGGGAGAGTTAGGGTACTGGTGGGATGGGCTTCGATGGGAGAGTTAGGGTACTGGAGGGATGGGCTTTCGATGGGAGAGTTAGGGTACTGGAGGGATGGACTTTGATGGGAGAGTTAGGGTACTGGAGGGATGGGCTTCGATGGGAGAGTTAGGGTACTGGAGCGATGTGCTTCGATGGGAGTGTTAGGGTACTAGAGGAATGGGCTTCGATGGGTTAGTTAGGGTACTGGAGGGATGGGCTTTGATGGGTTAGTCAGGGTACTGGAGGGATGGCTTTGATGAGAGAGTTAGGGTACTCGAGGGATGGGCTTCAATGGGAGAGTTACGGTACTGGAGGGATGGGCTTCTATGGGAGAGTTAGGCTACTGGAGGGATGGGCTTCGATGGGAGAGTTAGGGTACTGGAGGGATGGGCTTCGATGGGAGAGTTAGGGTACTCGAGGGATGGGCTTCAATGGGAGAGTTACGGTACTGGAGGGATCGGCTTCGATGGGAGAGTTAGGGTACTGGAGGGTTGGGCTTCGATGGGAGAGTTAGGGTACTGGACGGATGGGCTTCGATGTGAGAGTTAGGGTACTGGAGGATTGCATTTGATGGGAGAGTTAGGGTACTGGAGGGGTGGGCTTCGATGGGAGAGTTAGGGTACTCGAAGGGATGGGCTTCAATGGGAGAGTTAGGGTACTGGAGGGATGGGCTTCGATGGGAAAGTTAGGGACTAGAGGGATGGGCTTCGATGGGAGAGTTATGGTACTGGAGGATGGGCTTCGATGTGAGAGTTAGGGTACTGGAGGGATATGCTTCAATGGGAGAGTTAGGGTACTAGAGGGATGGTCTGTGATGGGAGAGTTAGGGTACTCGAGGGAGGGGCTTCGATGGGAGAGTTAGATTACTGGAGCGATGGGCTTCGATGGGAGAGTTAGGGTACTGGAGGGATGGGATTCGATGGGAGAGTTAGGGGCTGGAGGGATGGGCTTCGAGGGGAGAGTTAGGGGACTAGATGGATGGGCTTCGATGGGAATGTTTAGGTACTGGAGGGATGGGCTTCGATGCGTTAGTTAGGGTACTGGAGGGATGGGCTTCGATGGGAGAGTTAGGGTACTGGAGGGATGGGCTTCAATGGAGTGTTACGGTACTGGAGGGATGTGCTTCGACGGGTTAGTTAGGGTACTGGAGGTATGGGCTTCGATGGGAGAGTAAGGTACTGGAGGGATGGGCTTCGATGGGAGAGTTAGGGTACTGGAGGGATGGGCATCGATGGGAGAGGTCAGGGTAATGGAGGGATGGGCTTCAATGGGTGAGTTAGTGTAATGGAGGGATGGGCTTCGATGGGAGAGTTAGGGTACTGGAGGGATGGGCTTCGATGGGAGTGTTAGGGTACTGGATGGATGGGCTTCGATGGGAGAGTTAGGGTACTGGAGGGATTGGCTTTGATTCGAGAGTTAGATTACTGGAGGGATGGGCTTCGATGGGAAAGTTAGGGTGCTGGAGGGATGTGCTTCGATGGGAGGGTTAGGGGACTGGAGGGATGGGCTTCGATGGGAGAGTTAGGGTACTAGAGGGATGGGCTTTGATGGGAGAGTTAGGGTACTGGTGGGGTGGGCTACAATGGGGGAGTTAGGGTACAGGAGGAATGGGCTTCGATGGGTTAGTTAGAGTACTGGAGGGATGGGCTTCGATGGGAGAGTTAGGGTACTGGTGGGATGGGCTTCGATGGGAGAGTTAGGGTACTGGAGGGATGGGCTTCGATGGGAGAGTTAGGGTACTGGAGGGATGGACTTTGATGGGAGAGTTAGGGTACTGGAGGGATGGGCTTCGATGGGAGAGTTAGGGTACTCGAGGGATGGGCTTCAATGGGAGAGTTAGGGTACTGGAGGGATGGGCTTCGATGGGAAAGTTAGGGTACTGGAGGGATGGGCTTCGATGGGAGAGTTAGGGTACTGGAGGGATGTGCTTCGATGGGAGAGTTTGGGTACTGGAGGGATGGACTTTGATGGGAGAGTTAGGGTACTGGAGGGATGGGCTTCGATGGGAGGGTTAGGGGACTGGAGGGATGGGCTTCGATGGGACAGTTAGGGTACTGGAGGGATGGGCTTCGATGGGAGTGTTAGGGTACTGGAGGGATGGGCTTCGATGGGAGAGTTAGGGGACTGGAGGGATGGGCTTCGATGGGAGAGTCAGGGTACTGGAGCGATGGGCTTCGATGGGAGTGTTAGGGTACTGGAGGAATGGGCTTCGATGGGTTAGTTAGGGTACTGGAGGGATGGGCTTTGATGGGTTAGTTAGGGTACTGGAGGGATGGGCTTTGATGGGAGAGTTAGGGTACTCGAGGGATGGGCTTTAATGGGAGAGTTACGGTACTGGAGGGATGGGCTTCTATGGGAGAGTTAGGTTACTGGAGGGATGGGCTTCGATGGGAGTGTTAGGGTACTGGAGGGATGGACTTCGATGGGAGAGTTAGGGTACTGGAGGGATGGACTTTGATGGGAGAGTTAGGGTACTGGAGCGATGGGCTTCGATGGGAGTGTTAGGGTACTGGAGGGAATGGGCTTCGATGGGTTAGTTAGGGTACTGGAGGGATGGGCTTTGATGGGTTAGTTAGGGTACTGGAGGGATGGGCTTTAATGGGAGAGTTACGGTACTGGAGGGATGGGCTTCTATGGGAGAGTTAGGCTACTGGAGGGATGGGCTTCGATGGGAGAGTTAGTGTACTGGAGGGATGGGCTTCGATGGGAGAGTTAAGGTACTCGAGGGATGGGCTTCGATGGCAGAGTTAGGGTACTGGACGGATGGGCTTCGATGGGAGAGTTAGGGTACTGGAGGGATGGACTTTGATGGGAGAGTTAGGGTACTGGAGGGGTGGGCTTCGATGGGAGAGTTAGGGTACTCGAGGGATGGGCTTCAATGGGAGAGTTAGGGTACTGGAGGGATGGGCTTCGATGGGAAAGTTAGGGGACTAGAGGGATCGGCTTCGATGGGAGAGTTAGGGTACTGGAGAGATGGGCTTCGATGGGAGAGTTAGGGTACTGGAGAGATGGTCTTTGATGAAAGAGTTAGGGTACTGGAGGGATGGGCTTCGATGGGAGAGTTAGGGTACTGGAGGGATGGTCTTTGATGAAAGAGTTAGGGTACTGGAGGGATGGGCTTCGATGGGAGAGTTAGGGTACTCGAGGGATGGGCTTCGATGGGAGAGTTAGGGTACTCGAGGGAGTGGCTTCGATGGAAGAGTTAGGGTACTCGAGGGATGGGCTTCATTGGGAGAGTTAGGGTACTGGAGGGATGGGCTTCGATGGGAGAGTTAGGGTACTGGAGGGATGGGCTTCGATGGGAGAGTTTGGGTACTGGAGGGATGGACTTTGATGGGAGAGTTAGGGTACTGGAGGGATGGGCTTCGATGGGAGAGTCAGGGTACTGGAGGGATGGGCTTCGATGGGAGAGTTAGGGTACTGGAGGGATGGACTTCGATGGGAGAGTTAGGGTACTGGAGGGATGGGCTTCGATGGGAGAGGTTAGGGTACTGGAGGGATGGCTTTGATGGGAGAGTTAGGGTACTGGAGGGATGGGCTTCGATGGGAGGGTTAGGGGACTGGAGGGATGGGCTTCGATGGGAGAGTTAGGGTACTGGCGGGATGGCTTCGATGGGAGTGTTAGGGTACTGGAGGGATGGGCTCGATGGGAGAGTTAGGGGACTGGAGGGATGGGCTTCGATGGGAGTGTTAGGGTACTGGAGGGATGGACTTCGATGGGAGTGTTAGGGTACTGGAGGGATGGACTTCGATGGGAGTGTTAGGGGACTGAGGGATGGGCTTCGATGGGAGAGTTAGGGTACTGGAGGGATGGACTTCGATGGGAGAGTTAGGGTACTGAGGGATGGGCTTTCGATGGGAGAGTTAGGTACTGGAGGATGGGCTTCGATGGAGAGTTAGGGTACTGGAGCGATGTGCTTCGATGGGAAGTTTGGGTACTAGAGGAATGGGCTTCGATGGGTTAGTTAGGGTACTGGAGGGATGGGCTTCGATGGCAGTAGTAGGGTACTGGAAGGATGGCTTCGATGGGAGGTTAGGGTACTCGAGGGATGGGCTTTGATGGGAGAGTTAGGGTACTCGAGGGAGGGCTTCGATGGGAGAGTTAGGGTACTCGAGGGATGGGCTTCGATGGAGAGTTAGGGTACTGGCAGAGATGGGCTTCGATTCGAGAGTTAGGTACTGGAGCGATGGCATTCGATCGGAGAGTTAGGGTACTGGAGGGATGGCTTCGATGGGAGAGTTAGGGGCTCGAGGGATGGGCTTCAATGGGAGAGTAAGGGACTAGATGGATGGGCTTCGATGGGAAATTTAGGGACTAGAGGGATGGGCTTCGATGCGATAGTTAAGGTACTGGAGGGATGGGCTTCGATGTGAGAGTTAGGGTACTGGAGGGATGGGCTTCGATGGGAGAGTAAGGTACTGGAGGGATGGGCTTCGATGGGAGAGTTAGGGTACTGGAGGGATGGGCTTCGATGGGAGAGGTCAGGGTACTGGAGGGATGGGCTTCGATGGGAGAGTTAGTGTAATGGAGGGATGGACTTCGATGCGAGAGTTAGGGGACTGGAGGGATGGGCTTCGATGGGAGTGTTAGGGTACTGGATGGATGGGCTTCGATGGGAGAGTTAGGGACTGGAGGATGGGCTTCGATTCGAGAGTTAAGGTACTGGAGGGATGGCTTCGATGGAAAGTTAGGGTATGGAGGGATGTGCTTCGATGGGAGGGTAGGGGACTGGAGGGATGGGCTTCGATGGGAGAGTTAGGGGACTAGAGGGATGGGCTTCGATGGGAATGTTAGGGTACTGGAGGGATGTGCTTCGATGGGAGATTAGGGTACTGGAGGGATGGGCTTCGATGCGAGAGTTAGTGTCTAGAGGGATGGGCTTCGATGGGAGAGTTAGGGTTCTGGAGGATGGGCTTCGATGGGAGAGTTAGGGTACTGGAGGGATGGTCTTCGATCGGGAGAGTTAGGTTACTGGAGGGATGGGCTTCGATGGGAGAGTTAGGGTACTGGAGGGATGGGCTTCGATGGGAGGTTAGGGTACTGGAGCGTATGGGCTTCGATGGGAGAGTTAGGTACTGAGGATGGCTTCGATGGGAGAGTTAGGGGTACTGTGGGAGGGCTTCGATGGGAGGAGTTAGGGTACGGAGGGATGGGCTTTCGATGGAGAGTTAGAGTACTGGAGGATGGGCTTCGATGGAGGAGTTAGGGTACTGGAGGGATTGGGCTTCGATGGGAGAGTTAGGGTACTGGAGGGATGGGGCTTCGATTGGAGAGTTAGGGTACTGAGGGATGGCTTTCGATGGGAAAGTTAGGGTACTGGAGGGATGGGCTTCGATGGGAGAGTTAGGGTACTGGAGGGAGGGGCTTCCTCATGGGAGAGTTTAGGGTACTGGAGGGATGGGCTTCGATGGGAAGTTAGGTAACTGGAGGATGGGCTTCGATGGGAGGTTAGGGTACTGGAGGATCGGCTTCGATGGGATAGTTAGGGTACTGGAGGGATGGGCTTTGATGGGAGTGTTAGGGTACTGGAGGGATGGCTTCGATGGGAGAGTTAGGGACTGGAGGGATGGGCTTCGATGGGAGAGTTAGGGTACTGGAGGGATGGGCTTCGATGGGAGAGTTAGGGTACTGGAGGGATGGGCTTCGATGGGAGAGTTAGGGTACTGGAGGGATGGGCTTCGATGGGAGAGTTAGGGTACTGGAGGGATGGGCTTCGATGGGAGAGTTAGGGTACTGGAGGGATGGGCTTCGATGGGAGAGTTAGGGTACTGGAGGGATGGGCTTCGATGGGAGAGTTAGGGTACTGGAGGGATGGGCTTCGATGGGAGAGTTAGGGTACTGGAGGGATGGGCTTCGATGGGAGAGTTAGGGTACTGGAGGGATGGGCTTCGATGGGAGAGTTAGGGTACTGGAGGGATGGGCTTCGATGGGAGAGTTAGGGTACTGGAGGGATGGGCTTCGATGGGAGAGTTAGGGTACTGGAGGGATGGGCTTCGATGGGAGAGTTAGGGTACTGGAGGGATGGGCTTCGATGGGAGAGTTAGGGTACTGGAGGGATGGGCTTCGATGGGAGAGTTAGGGTACTGGAGGGATGGGCTTCGATGGGAGAGTTAGGGTACTGGAGGGATGGGCTTCGATGGGAGAGTTAGGGTACTGGAGGGATGGGCTTCGATGGGAGAGTTAGGGTACTGGAGGGATGGGCTTCGATGGGAGAGTTAGGGTACTGGAGGGATGGGCTTCGATGGGAGAGTTAGGGTACTGGAGGGATGGGCTTCGATGGGAGAGTTAGGGTACTGGAGGGATGGGCTTCGATGGGAGAGTTAGGGTACTGGAGGGATGGGCTTCGATGGGAGAGTTAGGGTACTGGAGGGATGGGCTTCGATGGGAGAGTTAGGGTACTGGAGGGATGGGCTTCGATGGGAGAGTTAGGGTACTGGAGGGATGGGCTTCGATGGGAGAGTTAGGGTACTGGAGGGATGGGCTTCGATGGGAGAGTTAGGGTACTGGAGGGATGGGCTTCGATGGGAGAGTTAGGGTACTGGAGGGATGGGCTTCGATGGGAGAGTTAGGGTACTGGAGGGATGGGCTTCGATGGGAGAGTTAGGGTACTGGAGGGATGGGCTTCGATGGGAGAGTTAGGGTACTGGAGGGATGGGCTTCGATGGGAGAGTTAGGGTACTGGAGGGATGGGCTTCGATGGGAGAGTTAGGGTACTGGAGGGATGGGCTTCGATGGGAGAGTTAGGGTACTGGAGGGATGGGCTTCGATGGGAGAGTTAGGGTACTGGAGGGATGGGCTTCGATGGGAGAGTTAGGGTACTGGAGGGATGGGCTTCGATGGGAGAGTTAGGGTACTGGAGGGATGGGCTTCGATGGGAGAGTTAGGGTACTGGAGGGATGGGCTTCGATGGGAGAGTTAGGGTACTGGAGGGATGGGCTTCGATGGGAGAGTTAGGGTACTGGAGGGATGGGCTTCGATGGGAGAGTTAGGGTACTGGAGGGATGGGCTTCGATGGGAGAGTTAGGGTACTGGAGGGATGGGCTTCGATGGGAGAGTTAGGGTACTGGAGGGATGGGCTTCGATGGGAGAGTTAGGGTACTGGAGGGATGGGCTTCGATGGGAGAGTTAGGGTACTGGAGGGATGGGCTTCGATGGGAGAGTTAGGGTACTGGAGGGATGGGCTTCGATGGGAGAGTTAGGGTACTGGAGGGATGGGCTTCGATGGGAGAGTTAGGGTACTGGAGGGATGGGCTTCGATGGGAGAGTTAGGGTACTGGAGGGATGGGCTTCGATGGGAGAGTTAGGGTACTGGAGGGATGGGCTTCGATGGGAGAGTTAGGGTACTGGAGGGATGGGCTTCGATGGGAGAGTTAGGGTACTGGAGGGATGGGCTTCGATGGGAGAGTTAGGGTACTGGAGGGATGGGCTTCGATGGGAGAGTTAGGGTACTGGAGGGATGGGCTTCGATGGGAGAGTTAGGGTACTGGAGGGATGGGCTTCGATGGGAGAGTTAGGGTACTGGAGGGATGGGCTTCGATGGGAGAGTTAGGGTACTGGAGGGATGGGCTTCGATGGGAGAGTTAGGGTACTGGAGGGATGGGCTTCGATGGGAGAGTTAGGGTACTGGAGGGATGGGCTTCGATGGGAGAGTTAGGGTACTGGAGGGATGGGCTTCGATGGGAGAGTTAGGGTACTGGAGGGATGGGCTTCGATGGGAGAGTTAGGGTACTGGAGGGATGGGCTTCGATGGGAGAGTTAGGGTACTGGAGGGATGGGCTTCGATGGGAGAGTTAGGGTACTGGAGGGATGGGCTTCGATGGGAGAGTTAGGGTACTGGAGGGATGGGCTTCGATGGGAGAGTTAGGGTACTGGAGGGATGGGCTTCGATGGGAGAGTTAGGGTACTGGAGGGATGGGCTTCGATGGGAGAGTTAGGGTACTGGAGGGATGGGCTTCGATGGGAGAGTTAGGGTACTGGAGGGATGGGCTTCGATGGGAGAGTTAGGGTACTGGAGGGATGGGCTTCGATGGGAGAGTTAGGGTACTGGAGGGATGGGCTTCGATGGGAGAGTTAGGGTACTGGAGGGATGGGCTTCGATGGGAGAGTTAGGGTACTGGAGGGATGGGCTTCGATGGGAGAGTTAGGGTACTGGAGGGATGGGCTTCGATGGGAGAGTTAGGGTACTGGAGGGATGGGCTTCGATGGGAGAGTTAGGGTACTGGAGGGATGGGCTTCGATGGGAGAGTTAGGGTACTGGAGGGATGGGCTTCGATGGGAGAGTTAGGGTACTGGAGGGATGGGCTTCGATGGGAGAGTTAGGGTACTGGAGGGATGGGCTTCGATGGGAGAGTTAGGGTACTGGAGGGATGGGCTTCGATGGGAGAGTTAGGGTACTGGAGGGATGGGCTTCGATGGGAGAGTTAGGGTACTGGAGGGATGGGCTTCGATGGGAGAGTTAGGGTACTGGAGGGATGGGCTTCGATGGGAGAGTTAGGGTACTGGAGGGATGGGCTTCGATGGGAGAGTTAGGGTACTGGAGGGATGGGCTTCGATGGGAGAGTTAGGGTACTGGAGGGATGGGCTTCGATGGGAGAGTTAGGGTACTGGAGGGATGGGCTTCGATGGGAGAGTTAGGGTACTGGAGGGATGGGCTTCGATGGGAGAGTTAGGGTACTGGAGGGATGGGCTTCGATGGGAGAGTTAGGGTACTGGAGGGATGGGCTTCGATGGGAGAGTTAGGGTACTGGAGGGATGGGCTTCGATGGGAGAGTTAGGGTACTGGAGGGATGGGCTTCGATGGGAGAGTTAGGGTACTGGAGGGATGGGCTTCGATGGGAGAGTTAGGGTACTGGAGGGATGGGCTTCGATGGGAGAGTTAGGGTACTGGAGGGATGGGCTTCGATGGGAGAGTTAGGGTACTGGAGGGATGGGCTTCGATGGGAGAGTTAGGGTACTGGAGGGATGGGCTTCGATGGGAGAGTTAGGGTACTGGAGGGATGGGCTTCGATGGGAGAGTTAGGGTACTGGAGGGATGGGCTTCGATGGGAGAGTTAGGGTACTGGAGGGATGGGCTTCGATGGGAGAGTTAGGGTACTGGAGGGATGGGCTTCGATGGGAGAGTTAGGGTACTGGAGGGATGGGCTTCGATGGGAGAGTTAGGGTACTGGAGGGATGGGCTTCGATGGGAGAGTTAGGGTACTGGAGGGATGGGCTTCGATGGGAGAGTTAGGGTACTGGAGGGATGGGCTTCGATGGGAGAGTTAGGGTACTGGAGGGATGGGCTTCGATGGGAGAGTTAGGGTACTGGAGGGATGGGCTTCGATGGGAGAGTTAGGGTACTGGAGGGATGGGCTTCGATGGGAGAGTTAGGGTACTGGAGGGATGGGCTTCGATGGGAGAGTTAGGGTACTGGAGGGATGGGCTTCGATGGGAGAGTTAGGGTACTGGAGGGATGGGCTTCGATGGGAGAGTTAGGGTACTGGAGGGATGGGCTTCGATGGGAGAGTTAGGGTACTGGAGGGATGGGCTTCGATGGGAGAGTTAGGGTACTGGAGGGATGGGCTTCGATGGGAGAGTTAGGGTACTGGAGGGATGGGCTTCGATGGGAGAGTTAGGGTACTGGAGGGATGGGCTTCGATGGGAGAGTTAGGGTACTGGAGGGATGGGCTTCGATGGGAGAGTTAGGGTACTGGAGGGATGGGCTTCGATGGGAGAGTTAGGGTACTGGAGGGATGGGCTTCGATGGGAGAGTTAGGGTACTGGAGGGATGGGCTTCGATGGGAGAGTTAGGGTACTGGAGGGATGGGCTTCGATGGGAGAGTTAGGGTACTGGAGGGATGGGCTTCGATGGGAGAGTTAGGGTACTGGAGGGATGGGCTTCGATGGGAGAGTTAGGGTACTGGAGGGATGGGCTTCGATGGGAGAGTTAGGGTACTGGAGGGATGGGCTTCGATGGGAGAGTTAGGGTACTGGAGGGATGGGCTTCGATGGGAGAGTTAGGGTACTGGAGGGATGGGCTTCGATGGGAGAGTTAGGGTACTGGAGGGATGGGCTTCGATGGGAGAGTTAGGGTACTGGAGGGATGGGCTTCGATGGGAGAGTTAGGGTACTGGAGGGATGGGCTTCGATGGGAGAGTTAGGGTACTGGAGGGATGGGCTTCGATGGGAGAGTTAGGGTACTGGAGGGATGGGCTTCGATGGGAGAGTTAGGGTACTGGAGGAATGGGCTTCGATGGGAGAGTTAGGGTACTGAGGGATGGGCTTCGATGGGAGAGTTAGGGTACTGAGGGATGGGCTTTGATGGAGAGTTAGGGTACTGGAGGGATTGGCTTCGATGGGAGAGTTAGGGTATTGGAGGGATGGGCTTCGATGGGAGAGTTAGGGTACTGGAGGGATGGGCTTCGATGGGAGAGTTAGGGTACTGGAGGGATGGGCTTCGATGGGAGAGTTAGGGTACTGGAGGGATGGGCTTCGATGGGAGAGTTAGGTACTGGAGGGATGGGCTTCGATGGGAGAGTTAGGGTACTGGAGGGATGGGCTTCGATGGGAGAGTTAGGGTACTGGAGGGATGGGCTTCGATGGGAGAGTTAGGGTACTGGAGGGATGGGCTTCGATGGGAGAGTTAGGGTACTGAGGGATGGGCTTCAGATGGGAGAGTTAGGGTACTGGAGGGATGGGCTTCGATGGGAGAGTTAGGGTACTGGAGGGATGGGCTTCGATGGAGAGTTAGGGTACTGGAGGGATGGGCTTCGATGGGAGAGTTAGGGTACTGGAGGGATGGGCTTCGATGGGAGAGTTAGGTACTGGAGGGATGGGCTTCGATGGGAGAGTTAGGGTACTGGAGGGATGGGCTTCGATGGAGAGTTAGGGTACTGGAGGGATGGGCTTCGATGGGAGAGTTAGGGTACTGGAGGGATGGGCTTCGATGGGAGAGTTAGGGTACTGGAGGGATGGGCTTCGATGGGAGAGTTAGGGTACTGGAGGGATGGGCTTCGATGGGAGAGTTAGGGTACTGGAGGGATGGGCTTCGATGGGAGAGTTAGGGTACTAGAGGGATGGGCTTCGATGGGAGAGTTAGGGTACTGGAGGGATGGGCTTCGATGGGAGAGTTAGGGGACTGGAGGGATGGGCTTCGATGGGAGAGTTAGGGTACTGGAGGGATGGGCTTCGATGGGAGAGTTAGGGTACTGGAGGGATGGGCTTCGATGGGAGAGTTAGGGTACTGGAGGGATGGGCTTCGATGGGAGAGTTAGGGTACTGGAGGGATGGGCTTCGATGGGAGAGTTAGGGTACTGGAGGGATGGGCTTCGATGGAGAGTTAGGTACTGGAGGGATGGGCTTCGATGGGAGAGTTAGGGTACTGGAGGGATGGGCTTCGATGGGAGAGTTAGGGTACTGGAGGGATGGGCTTCGATGGGAGAGTTAGGGTACTGGAGGGATGGGCTTCGATGGGAGAGTTAGGGTACTGGAGGGATGGGCTTCGATGGGAGAGTTAGGGTACTGGAGGGATGGGCTTCGATGGGAGAGTTAGGGTACTGGAGGGATGGGCTTCGATGGGAGAGTTAGGGTACTGGAGGGATGGGCTTCGATGGGAGAGTTAGGGTACTGGAGGGATGGGCTTCGATGGGAGAGTTAGGGTACTGGAGGGATGGGCTTCGATGGGAGAGTTAGGGTACTGGAGGGATGGGCTTCGATGGGAGAGTTAGGGTACTGAGGGATGGGCTTCGATGGGAGAGTTAGGGTACTGGAGGGATGGGCTTCGATGGGAGAGTTAGGGTACTGGAGGGATGGGCTTCGATGGGAGAGTTAGGGTACTGGAGGGATGGGCTTCGATGGGAGAGTTAGGGTACTAGAGGATGGGCTTCGATGGGAATGTTTAGGTACTGGAGGGATGGGCTTCGATGGGAGAGTTAGGGTACTGGAGGGATGGGCTTCGATGGGAGAGTTTAGGGTACTGGAGGGATGGGCTTCGATGGGAGAGTTAGGGTACTGGAGGGATGGACTTCGATGGGAGAGTTAGGGTACAGGAGGGATGGGCTTCGATGGGAGAGTTAGGGTACTGAGGATGGGCTTCGATGGAGAGTTAGGGTACTGGAGGGATGGGCTTCGATGGGAGAGTTAGGGTACTGGAGGGATGGGCTTCGATGGGAGAGTTAGGGTACTGGAGGGATGGGCTTCGATGGGAGAGTTAGGGTACTGGAGGGATGGGCTTCGATGGGAGAGTTAGGGTACTGGAGGGATGGGCTTCGATGGGAGAGTTAGGGTACTGGAGGGATGGGCTTCGATGGGAGAGTTAGGGTACTGGAGGGATGGGCTTCGATGGGAGAGTTAGGGTACTGGAGGGATGGGCTTCGATGGGAGAGTTAGGGTACTGGAGGGATGGGCTTCGATGGGAGAGTTAGGGTACTGGAGGGATGGGCTTCGATGGGAGAGTTAGGGTACTGGAGGGATGGGCTTCGATGGGAGAGTTAGGGTACTGGAGGGATGGGCTTCGATGGGAGAGTTAGGGTACTGGAGGGATGGGCTTCGATGGGAGAGTTAGGGTACTGGAGGGATGGGCTTCGATGGGAGAGTTAGGGTACTGGAGGGATGGGCTTCGATGGGAGAGTTAGGGTACTGGAGGGATGGGCTTCGATGGGAGAGTTAGGGTACTGGAGGGATGGGCTTCGATGGGAGAGTTAGGTACTGGAGGGATGGGCTTCGATGGGAGAGTTAGGGTACTGGAGGATGGGCTTCGATGGGAGAGTTAGGGTACTGGAGGGATGGGCTTCGATGGGAGAGTTAGGGTACTGGAGGGATGGGCTTCGATGGGAGAGTTAGGGTACTGGAGGGATGGGCTTCGATGGGAGAGTTAGGGTACTGGAGGGATGGGCTTCGATGGGAGAGTTAGGGTACTGGAGGGATGGGCTTCGATGGGAGAGTTAGGGTACTGGAGGGATGGGCTTCGATGGGAGAGTTAGGGTACTGGAGGGATGGGCTTCGATGGGAGAGTTAGGGTACTTGAGGGATGGGCTTCGATGGGAGAGTTAGGGTACTCGAGGGATGGGCTTCGATGGGAGAGTTAGGGTACTCGAGGGATGGGCTTCGATGGGAGAGTTAGGGTACTGGAGGGATGGGCTTCGATGGGAGAGTTAGGTTACTGGAGGGATGGCTTCGATGGGAGAGTTAGGGTACTGGAGGGATGGGCTTCAATGGGAGAGTTAGGGTACTAGAGGGATGGGCTTCGATGGGAGAGTTAGGGTACTGGAGGGATGGGCTTCGATGGGAGAGTTAGGGTACTGGAGGGATGGGCTTCGATGGGAGAGTTAGGGTACTGGAGGGATGGGCTTCGATGGGAGAGTTAGGGTACTAGAGGGATGGGCTTTGATGTGAGAGTTAGGGGACTGGAGGGATGGGCTTCGATGGGAGAGTTAGGGTACTGGAGGGATGGGCTTTGATGGATTAGTTAGGGTACTGGAGGGATGGGCTTTGATGGGAGAGTTAGGGTACTGGAGGGATGGGCTTCGATGGGAGAGTTTTGGTACTGGAGGCATGGGCTTCAATGGGAGAGTTATGGTACTGGAGGGATGTGCTTCGATGGGAGGGTTTTGGGACTGGAGGGATGGGCTTTGATGGGAGAGTTAGGGTACTCGAGGGAGGGTCTTCGATGGAAGAGTTAGGGTACCCGAGGGAGGGGCTTCGATGGGAGAGTTAGGGTACTCGAGGGAGGGGCTTCGATGGGAGAGTTAGGGTACTCGAGGGATGGGCTTCAATGGGAGAGTTAGGGTCCTGGAGGGATGGGCTTCGATGGGAAAGTTAGGGTACTGGATGGATGGGCTTCGATGGGAGAGTTAGGGTACTGGAGGGATGGGCTTCGATGGGAGAGTTAGGGTACTGGAGGGATGGGCTTCGATGGGAGAGTTAGGGTACTGGAGGGATGGGCTTCGATGGGAGAGTTAGGGTACTGGAGGGATGGGCTTCGATGGGAGAGTTAGGGTACTGGAGGGATGGGCTTCGATGGGAGAGTTAGGGTACTGGAGGGATGGGCTTCGATGGGAGAGTTAGGGGACTGGAGGGATGGGCTTCGATGGGAGAGTTAGGGTACTGGAGGGATGGGCTTCGATGGGAGAGTTAGGGGACTGGAGGGATGGGCTTCGATGGGAGAGTTAGGGTACTGGAGGGATGGGCTTCGATGGGAGAGTTAGGGTACTGGAGGGATGGGCTTCGATGGGAGAGTTAGGGTACTGGAGGGATGGGCTTCGATGGGAGAGTTAGGGTACTGGAGGGATGGGCTTCGATGGGAGAGTTAGGGTACTGGAGGGATGGGCTTCGATGGGAGAGTTAGGGTACTGGAGGGATGGGCTTCGATGGGAGAGTTAGGGTACTGGAGGGATGGGCTTCGATGGGAGAGTAAGGTACTGGAGGGATGGGCTTCGATGGGAGAGTTAGGGTACTGGAGGGATGGGCTTCGATGGGAGAGTTAGGGTACTGGAGGGATGGGCTTCGATGGGAGAGTTAGGGTACTGGAGGGATGGGCTTCAATGGGAGAGTTAGGGTACTGGAGGGATGGGCTTCGATGGGAGAGTTAGGGTACTGGAGGGATGGGCTACGATGGGAGAGTAAGGTACTGGAGGGATTGGCTTCGATGGTAGAGTTAGGGTACTGGAGGGATGGGCTTCGATGGGAGAGTTAGGGTACTGGAGGGATGGGCTTCGATGGGAGAGTTAGGGTACTGGAGGGATGGGCTTCGATGGGAGAGTTAGTGTACTAGAGGGATGGGCTTTGATGGGAGAGTTAGGGTACTGGAGGGATGGGCTTCGATGGGAGAGTTAGGGTACTGGAGGGATGGGCTTCGATGGGAGAGTAAGGTACTGGAGGCATGGGCTTCAATGGGAGAGTTAGGGTACTGGAGGGATGGGCTTCGATGGGAGAGTTAGGGTACTGGAGGGATGGGCTTCGATGGGAGAGTTAGGGTACTGGAGGGATGGGCTTCAATGGGAGAGTTAGGGTACTGGAGGGATTGGCTTCGATGGGAGAGTTAGGGTACTGGAGGGATGGGCTACGATGGGAGAGTAAGGTACTGGAGGGATTGGCTTCGATGGTAGAGTTAGGGTACTGGAGGGATGGGCTTCGATGGGAGAGTAAGGTACTGGAGGGATGGGCTTCGATGGTAGAGTTAGTGTAATGGAGGGATGGGCTTCGATGGGAGAGTAAGGTACTGGAGGGATGGGCTTCGATGTAGAGTTAGGGTACTGGAGGGATGGGCTTCGATGGGAGAGGTCAGGGTACTGGAGCGATGGGCTTCAATGGGAGAGGTAGTGTAATGGAGGGATGGACTTCGATGGGAGAGTTAGGGGACTAGAGGGATGGGCTTTGATGTGAGAGTTAGGGGACTGGAGGGATGGGCTTCGATGGGAGAGTTAGGGTACTGGAGGGATGGGCTTTGATGGATTAGTTAGGGTACTGGAGGGATGGGCTTCGATGGGAGAGTTAGGGTACTGGCGGGATGGGCTTCGATGGGAGAGTTAGTGTACTAGAGGGATGGGCTTTGATGGGAGAGTTAGGGTACTGGAGGGGTGGGCTACAATGGGAGAGTTAGGGTACAGGAGGAATGGGCTTCGATGGGAGATTTAGGGTACTGGAGGGATAGGCTTCAATGGGAGAGTTACGGTACTAGAGGGATGGGCTGTGATGGGAGAGTTAGGGTACTGGAGGGATGGGCTTCGATGGGAGACTTTGGGTACTGGAGGGATGGGCTTCGATGGGAGAGTTAGGGGTCTAGAGGGATGGGCTTCGATGGGAGAGTTAGGGGACTAGAGGGATGGGCTTTGATGTGAGAGTTAGGGGACTGGAGGGATGGGCTTCGATGGGAGAGTTAGGGTACTGGAGGGATGGGCTTTGATGGATTAGTTAGGGTACTGGAGGGATGGGCTTCGATGGGAGAGTTAGGGTACTGGAGGGATGGGCTTCGATGGGAGAGTTTTGGTACTGGAGGCATGGGCTTCAATGGGAGAGTTAGGGTACTGGAGGGATGTGCTTCGATGGGAGGGTTTTGGGACTGGAGGGATGGGCTTTGATGGGAGAGTTAGGGTACTCGAGGGAGGGTCTTCGATGGAAGAGTTAGGGTACCCGAGGGAGGGGCTTCGATGGGAGAGTTAGGGTACTCGAGGGAGGGGCTTCGATGGGAGAGTTAGGGTACTCGAGGGATGGGCTTCAATGGGAGAGTTAGGGTCCTGGAGGGATGGGCTTCGATGGGAAAGTTAGGGTATTGGAGGGATGGGCTTCGATGGGAGGGTTAGGGGACTGGAGGGATGGGCATCGATGGGATAGTTAGGGTACTGGAGGGACGGCGTTCGATGGGAGAGTAAGGTACTGGAGGGATGGTCTTCAATGGAGGAGTTAGGGTACTGGAGGGATGGGCTTCGATGGGAGAGTAAGGTACTGGAGGGATGGGCTTCGATGGGAGAGTTAGGGTACTGGAGGGATGGGCTTCGATGGGAGAGGTCAGGGTACTGGAGGAATGGGCTTCAATGGGAGAGTTAGTGTAATGGAGGGAGGGGCTTCGATGGGAGAGTTAGGGTACTCGAGGGAGGGGCTTCGATGGGAGAGTTAGGGTACAGCCGGGATGGGCTTTGATTCGAGAGTTAGATTACTAGAGGGATGGGCTTCGATGGGAGAGTTAGGGTACTGGAGGGATGGGCTTCGATGGGAGAGTTAGGGGGCTGGAGGGATGGGCTTCGATGGGAGAGTTAGGGGACTAGAGCGATGGGCTTCGATGGGAATGTTTAAGTACTGGAGGGATGGGCTTCGATGTGTTAGTTAGGGTACTGGAGGGATGGGCTTCCATGGGAGAGTTTGTGTACTGGAGGGATGGGCTTCGATGTGAGTGTTAGGTTACTGGAGGGACGTACTTCGATGGGTTAGTTAGGGTACTGGAGGGATGGGCTTCGATGGGAGAGTTAGGGTACTGAAGCGATGGTCTTCGATGGGAGAGTTAGGGTACTAGAGGGATGGGCTGTGATGGGAGAGTTAGGGTACTGGAGGGATGGGCTTCGATGGGAGACTTTGGGTACTGGAGGGATGTGCTTCGATGGGAGAGTTAGGGTACTGGAGGGATGGGCTTCGATGGGAGAGTTAGGGTACTGGAGGGATGGGCTTCGATGGGAGAGTTAGGGTACTGGAGGGATGGGCTTCGATGGGAGAGTTAGGGTACTGGAGGGATGGGCTTCGATGGGAGAGTTAGGGTACTGGAGGCATGGGCTTCGATGGGAGAGTTAGGGTACTGGAGGGATGGGCTTCGATGGGAGAGTTAGGGTACTGGAGGCATGGGCTTCGATGGGAGAGTTAGGGTACTGGAGGGATGGGCTTCGATGGGGAG
>JASTWF010001926.1:0-50735 GCA_030390025.1 Squalus acanthias | reverse complement strand
CCCCTTTCCCCAGTCTCTCTCTCTCTCCCCGAGCCCCCATTCACCAGTCTCCCTCTCTCCCCGAGCCTCCATTCCCCAGTCTCCCTCTCTCTCCCCGAGTCCCCATTCACCAGTCTCTCTCTCTATCCCCGAGCCCCCATTCCCCAGTCTCCCTCTCTCCCCGAGCCCCCATTCCCCAGTCTCTCTCTCTCCCCCTGAGCCCCCATTCCCCAGTCTCTCTTTCCCCCCCGAGACCCCACTTCAAATGTACTTCATTGGCTGTAAAGCACTTTGGGACGTCCTGAGGTGGTGAAAGACACTGTGTAAATGCAAGATCTTTCTTTCTACCTATTTTAGATCAATGGCCCAGAAATCGCAGCAAAATAGGCTGGCATTATTTAGAAGTTTACTCAGTAAATGCGATTCTCTGTTGCTTCATTGACACAAGTGAAATTTAGCAAAATAAACCAATGCAACTGACAAGTGACTGAATGTAAAGAGTTAATAGAGTCATGGGGGAGGAATTTGGTATCGCCCTGTTTGGGGCGCAATTATTGGTCGGGCGCAAAGTTTAGTGCCTGCCGCTAATTATCGTCTCTGACTGCAAACTTGACTTCTATCGCCCCTGGAGGTGATTGGAGCGCTAAATCAGGCGCTACACACCTCTCTTAAGGCGCAAAGGCCGAGGAGCGAGGCACTACCTCAGAGCGCTGGCGAAGCTCATGTGATGTCAGTCAGCGATGAAACACAGATACACTGGCGCCGGCCAGTTCTTAAAGGGGAGGGTCGATCTTGCTCTCCATCCACACCCTGCTCATTGCAGCCTTGAATCTTGGCCTGGACAGACCTGTACATCAAATCTGCTGGAAAAACAATGGAGAGGCCCAGGGAAAGATCTCAGAGTGCAGCCCCCGTAGTCTCTTCTAAATCGATGCAACGAAGGTCAAATCAAAATGAACCTCCAAAGTGCTGCTCAGTCCCCAAAACTCCTTCATACAGCATTGAATCTCTCCAGAAGTCTCTCTCTCTCTCTCTTAGAATGCGTGGTGCAAAAATGTCGCCGACAAAAAAAGGCAGGAAGAGGCCGCCTTTAAATAGCGCTCCCCCAGTCCCTTCCCGACTGCAAAACTATCCCCTCAACCTGTCGTTGCTAGCAGCAGGCGGAAAGGCAGGGGGCGCCACTCAATATCCGGTCCGGGCGCTACCGGGGCATTGCACGCTCGACTGACGTCATGATTTGCGTGCGCAGGAGATCGTGGCGGTAGTGTTTAGCGCTGCCGCAAAATGTCTGGTCAATTTCGCGAGTGACACAAACATCGCCGCGCCCGGGCGCTAGTTGCTTTGCGCCCCATTAGCGTGATAACAGGAGGCACAAAGCAACTGAATTTTTCCCCCATATGCTTTGTTAACCACTCTCTCAATATATCCTGCCACTTTCAGGGACCTCTGCACATTAACTCCCAGGTCCCTTTATCCCTGCACACTCTTTAAAACTGCACCATTAAGTGTATATTGCCTTTCCCTGTTCCCTCTGCCAAAATGCATCACCTCACACTTCTCTGCATTAAATTCCAGCTGCCACTTGTCTGCCCATTCTTAACAATAACTTGACAATAACGTGTTAATAGCAAGCGGCAGCAGGGGGTGGGACACAACTGTGTCCACCTGATTGACAATCAAACGGGCCAATGAGAATCGGCAGGCAGTCTCCAGCAAGGTTCCGATACAGTGTTCCGGCCAATCAGGGTGTGGTGTGGGCGGGGCCTCGGGCCTGGGCCGCGCGCTGTGTTGCTGAGTGTCAGAAAGTGGGCGGGGCTGAGCTGCTGCAGTGGCCGCGGACAAGCAGAGAGTCGCTGCTCTTCACCATCGGCTCCAATCACACTCACTGCATCGCCCACTTCCTCACTGCTCCCCACCGCTTCCCCAAGTGGCAGCGGCTGTGCTGCAAAGAAACTGCAGCAGGATCAAATGGATCAGCAATTGGAATGGGGGCCGTTGAGCGTTTTACTGGGGCTTTTGATCCCCAGTAAAAGTGATGTTACCCACAGCCCTTATACCAGGGAGTCCAACACAATGGATCCGGCCCGGGGAACAGTTTAATCCAGACCGCAGACTTCCCCTCAGAGGCGGACTGCCTTCGGGATATTTTCCCCAGTGGCCCCTGAATTTGACATCATGGAGCCAGTTCAACCTCTCCCTGTGAGCCCTGCAATGGAAAGAATGGAGGGAAGGAGCGCCCGACCCTGCTTCGGTGGAAATTTGAACGAGTGAAGGAAAGGGGTGGAGACCCGGAATAACCAGGTCCCACCCCAGATTCCTCCCCTGCCCGCCCAGATTGCGGGATTTTCTAATAAAGGAATTTCACAACAACAGGTCCGTGATTGATCCATGAATTGTTGTCTGTTGGTCTCTGTCTATCCTGTGATTTCAGTAGTGAAATCCCATTGCCAGAGTTAGAAACACTCTTCAGAGTGGAGTTTGACAGATTCAAGTGTCAGGCTGCACGGGGATGTGAGCTGTCACCTGAAGAATATGGAGCCCACTCTCCAAGTGCTGCGACTCTCAATAAATTACTCTCTGTCTCTTCATTCTTTCTCATTCTTTACTTTTACACTTCAATATTTTGAAAGAATCATTTCACTGAAATGTGAAAAATTTATCTAATATGAAACTAGTGATTTGATCAGTGATCAGTTTTGTTTCTGAGTAAGAATCTAACATGAGACCAAGTGTTGTGATGCATCACCCTCTTTATTTCACAGTGAGAATACATTCCCAGCAGTTTGAAAAACAGAAGACAATCAAAGGCTAGAAGACAATGGCTTATTTACTCCACCAGAGAAGCTCTTCCTACAGTGCACAGCGTGCAGTCGACACAGTCTGTTTTAAAGTCCATTCCCATTATATTTCAGAGTACAGGAGACACAACAATTTAAACATGGAAGGACATTCTTTAAGGTGATGTGATGAAAGCCTCAACATTTTACAAATGGTGAACACACTGCGTCTTTTACACTTTAAACATTCCCGTGTAATTAAATGATTCAGTGTTGAACTAACTTGTGGTTAAAAATGCACATTTTTTTATACATTCATGGGATGTGGGCTCTTTTCACATATAAATGCAAGTTGTTTTGTCATTGTACTAAGCGGGAGGCCCAAATTGAAGTTAAGAATAGAGTTAAGCACATCTCACTGTTTGAAAGCTGGAACAGAAGCTTTCAGAAATAAGTTCTGTTTCATTTCTTCAGAAAGCTAATTTGCATCAGCCCATGTGTGTTATACCAACCGATGAAAAATACATTTTTGTCAAAGGTACGATTGTCTTGGTCCAAGTCCTTTATGAATTCATTGAGGAGGCTGCCATACTCTTGGTTATCTTGCGTGAAAGTCCTGCAAAACAAGACATTGAAAGGGAATAAAGAGACTTTATGGCCTAGAAATTCGATAAGGCCTGGAAACGGGCGATGGCACCGCGGGACGAGATTTGCTCGCGCCCGTTTAAAAAGCACAGGCAGCACATTATTTTGGTGCTGCCTGCTGATTTGAATGGTTTTAGCGCACAGCCCAGCCACGAACGCGCTGCTTCAGGATGTGCGCGCAGCAGGAAGCCCAACGTCACATCACTGTAGCGTCCCAGGAGCGAGGCTGCATTCTATTAAAAAAGGCTGTCATTTTAGAAAGCAGTCTCTACCCCCTTCAAGCTCAACAGGCCAGGGAAAGGGCACTCAGGGTCTCGCACACAGCATTCGAGCTTTGTGCAGGAGGTCAACAGCAGAAGAGAGGTTCTTGCACCAGGGACGCTACAGCGAGCCAAAGGGGACCAGGAGGCCCTCCAGAAAATAAGATGTGGGACCAGATCACCGAGGCCCTCACTGTCAGCAGTGTTGCCCCCAGGACCTGGCTCCAGTGCCCAAAGAAGTTTCATGACCTCAGACCAGTGGTCAAGGTCAGTGAATGCATCTTCAAAAGCCATCTCCTACCAACTGCACCACTAGCCTCACACACTGCTCAGTGCACGATGCCCCCCCATCACTTACCTACCAACAATCTCAACCAAACACGAGGCTCACCTCACATGTCAGTTGGCATGCAGCGCCCACTTAACGTCACGTTCTGTGAACTTCAACCGTAGCGCTGAGTTTAGCGCTGGGTCCCAAGCTTGCTCTGAAAGTGAGTGTGCAGCAGACTGACAGAGATGCTGTCAGCACTTCTTAAAAGGGCGCACACATCTTTCAGATAAGTTTGCATTTAAGCTTCTGGACTGGATTTTTTAAAATTTTATTGAAGTCGTGGCTTGGTGCAATACATGCTAAAAGTTTTTAAGCGTGCAGGGAGTTCTGCTGGATGTTTACAAGGCCTCGGATGGTGAAGGAAGGTCTCTGAGAAGACAGAACATGCTGGAAATACTCAGCAGGTCAGGCAGCATCCAAGTTCACGTCTCAGGTCGAGATGCTGCCTGACCTGGAGAGTATTTCCAGCATTTTATGCTTTTATTTTAGATTTACAGTGTTTTTCCAAAAATACAGAATGTGGTGTATGTGAGAATGTCTGATAAACAGGAGCCAGCCCTATTATTGTTACAACAGGGGAGTCTAATACTAATGGGACATGCCAGCAGAGAAAAGCCCAACTACTTTAGTTACAAGGTGTCGAATTCACATCCTGGGATCGCGTCCCGAGGAATTGTGGGTCTGCCATGTCCAGTGCTCGATCTGAACCTGAGTGATGTGAGTGTGGAGGTCCGGCCGTGGCCTCAGAGGAAGGGACTGAAGGTTGTGAGACACGAACCAACTCATTAGATGATTGATGTTGGCCAACGTCCCCACCTGACTGGTCGCAGTCTCACTACAGGTTGAGTGATGTTGGGAAGGCAGCCAATGTAAAGCAGTATTCGTCACGATAAACCACCAACTCATCTCACCTGATGTAAAAAGAATGAGGCAGGTTAGCTTGGGGGCTGGGGGGAAGCACACTTGCTCCTATAAGAGCAGGGAGGTTATGATGGAGCTGTACAAAACGCTAGTTAGGCCACAGCTGGAATACTGTGTGCAGTTCTGGTCGCCACACTATAGGAAGGATGTGATTGCATTGGAGAGGGTGCAGAGGAGATTCACCAGGATGTTACCTGGGCTGGAGCGCTTCAGCTATGAAGAGAGACTGGACAGGCTGGGGTTGTTTTCCTCAGAGCAGAGAAGGCTGAGGGGGGACCTGATTGAGGTGTACAAAATTATGAGGGGCATAGATAGGCTAGATAGAAAGGAACTTTTCCCCTTAGTATAGGGGTCAATAACCAGGAGGCATAGTTTCAAGGTAAGGGGCAGGAGGTTTAGAGGGGATTTGAGGAAAAACTTTTTCATCCAGAGGGTGGTTGGAATCTGGAACTCACTGCCTGAAAGGGTGGTAGAGGCAGGAACCCTCACAACATTCAAGAAGCATTTAGATGAGCACTTGAAACGCCATAGCATACAAGGCTACGGACCAAGTGCTGGAAAATGGGAATAAAATAGACAGGGCTTGATGGCCGGCGCAGACACGATGGGCCGAAGGGCCTCTTTCTGTGCTGTATAACTGACTCTATGACTATGACTCCTACTGGCCGACAAGCTGGAAAGGCACTTCCAGCCTGTTCCTGTTCCATGCAGCACCATCCCTTTAGCACCCGGGGAAACCCGGCCAGCCAGCGTTAAAGCTGGACGAGAGATAATATCTGAGGCACACATCCTCATTAAAATATTTAAATCAGCAACCTGCCTCCTGGGAGCGGGTTGGTTGCCCGTCCCCCGTCCCACCACCGTTAACACTGGAAGTGGGCGGGCTCGAGGCGGGTTTGACAATTTTTAAATTTTCACATCCCACCCGAAACCCACCCGTTTTGCGGGGTTAGAATTACCCCCCAAAGATGCTGCCTGACCTGCTGAGTGTTACCAGCCTTTTCTGTTTTTATTTCTGATTTCCAGCATCCGCAGTATTTGGCTTTTGACTCACTTGCTTACTTGATGTAGCACAGGAATACACAGCTAATAAACTGCCAACACCTGACAACCTATGTGCAAGATCCTTGATCAGAACCAAGTAAAATTGGTTCCACATCCCCAATGGCCTAGTGAGTCTATGCCGACTGGGACAGGCCCAGGCCCAGGCCCAATCCCCGTCTGTGCGGAGTTAGCTGGCGTCCAACTGGACAGCGGTAACAGGGCTATAGTACCTCTGGGATCGGAAATGGGAAATCAGCCAGGGTTCCCCGCTGCTGATTGCTATCCGGCAAACTCTGCTGGAAGCGGACCTGTGTAGATGTTAGGAAAGGAGATGATTGGGCTCCGCCGTGATGCCCCTTGTGGTCAAATAGCCTACCAACACTAACTGTCCAAGCTCACACACGATTAATGGGTAAGGTACCAGGGAGGGACCAGCTCTCAAAGAACTAAAGTCAATGCCTTTAAGAGGAGTGGGAAGAAAAAGAAAATTGTTCTAATTTTCATCCAGTAAAAATGAATGCACCAGAGGACTGACAGTTCCACATGGCTAATGCAACTTATATCTTTAAGAAACAAATTGTCTACTATTTAGCAGTTTTGATTTAATGAAATCTTTACCTTTTTTTAATAAATTGATGGTGTCCTGTATTTATTCTTAATTCTTCACACGGTCTAATTCAAATCATTAACAATGCTTTTTTTCCCAGCTTTTTGAATTTGACAGGTCGCCCACCAGTTTCCCGCAGTGCCTAGACCTTGTCTTTGAAGCTGAGGCAGGAGGTCACTTGCCATTGAATCAGATGTTGAGTTGACAGCTTCAGATGTCAAGTCAAAGCTCCCCGCTGATTGAGAAATGTTCCCTTAACCACTAGTTTCTCTAAACTGCATTTCCACTACAGATTCACAAGTCTCCATCCAGTCTGACCTCATTACCTCTCTCACCATTGACAGATCGCTTCTGTCATCTCTATTTCACCTGCCATCTATTCCATCAGCATGGGTGTACTTTATATTGTCTCACCTTGGTCCTCAGAATCTGACCACGATCAGCCCCAACACCAGCATCACCAGGCACACCAGCAGCACCAACAATCACATCAACCTTCTCCGCAATCACCTGATGCTGCACAGGACAGAGGGCATCAGCACCCGACCACATTTCTGCCGGGACGCCAGGGATGGCCTCAACAGTGCCACATTTACTTCACTTGACGCTGCACACCCTGGCTGCCACATGATGTGCCAGGTTGGCACCATCCCACACCAACAACATAATGCATCCCTACAATGCCCAAGCCATAGAAAAGCAGAATCTTTTTTGAATGGTGAGAGATTGGGAAATATTGGTATTCAGAGGGACCTGGGTGTCCTTGTACATGAATCACTGAAAGTTAACATGCAGGTACAACAGCAAGCAATTAGGAAAGCAAATGGTATGTTGGCCTTTATTACAAGAGGATTTGAGAATAAGAGTAAAGATGTCTTACTGTAATTATATAGGGCCCTGGTGAGACCACACCTGGAGTATTGTGTACAGTTTTGGTCTCCTTACCTAAGGAAGGATATACTTGCCATAGAGGGAGTGCAACGAAGGTTCACCAGACTGGTTCCTGGGATGGGGGATTGTCCTATGAGGACAGATTGAGTAGACTAGGCCTACATTCTCTAGAGTTTAGAAGACTGAGAGGTGATCTCATTGAAACATACAAAATTCTTACAGGGCTTGACAGGGTAGATGCAGGGAGGATGTTTCCTCTGGCTGGGGAGTTTAGAACCAGGGGTCACAGTCTCAGAGTATGGTGTCGGCCATTTAGGACAGAGATGAGGAGAAATTTCTTCACTCAGAGGGTGGTGAATCTTTGGAATTCTCTACACCAGAGGGTTGTGGAGGCTCAGTCGTTGAGTATATTCAAGACAGAGATCGATAGATTTTTGAATATTAAGGGAATCAAGGGATATGGGGATAGTGCAGGAAAGTGGAGATGAGGTAGAAGATCAGCCATGATCTTATTGAATGGCGGAGCAAGCTGAAAGGGCCGAATTGCTTACTCCTGCTCCTATTTCTGATGTTCTTATGTTCTTATTCCTATCACACTCATCACCATTGCGGGGGGTACCGTTATGTCTCACCATTCACTGCAACTCACTAAGCCACTTCCAAAGGTGCGCACAAATCTGTCCAAGAACGCAAAGTGTTGAAAATAAAGATTTCAATGTTTGACGGCACATTAACAGAAACTTCACATGAACATTGGCTCAAACACACAAGTGCCTACCCTTGTGTGTTGTTAGTTAGTATGATTGGACTAGGATGAGGGTGAGTGTGAGGGGTGGCTAGTGAGATGGGGATGTGATAATATAGATAGAGAGGGATGGGTGGAGTTGCAAGGTAAGTTGGTGTGCGTAAGGATGTGCAGGAGTTGAGTAGGGAAGGCAGAGTGATGGGGATGTAATGAGTGGCACAGCAGGATAAGGTTGAGTGTGGCTTTGCAGTAACGATTCGTGATCTACTGAGATCATTGAAAGGTTTGCGCCACTGCAGCCTGGTCCTCCTGATGATGCTCCTGCTTGTGTCCTCCTATGCAATGTGCAACCAGGCTGCGTTGGTGTCCTGGGGAGGTCTCTTCCGCCCATTGGAAGGGAAGAGGACTTCCTTGCGTGCTGTGACTCCCTCCATAAGCATATGGAGGGAGTCATGGAAGAGCCTGGGTGCAGCCGTACACCTCTGTGCAGTGCTTGTCAGTGTTTGCAGCACTTCAATGCTGTAGAACACTGAAAGCACAAATGTCAAAGTAAATGTTGTTATAAAACACATTTTGTCGTGCACTTGAGTAGTAACAAATTCAGTCTTCTGGTTATAATCATTTTATTCTTTAACTTCAGTATTAAAAGCAATTTACAACCTGAGTATTGTCACAGATAAGTGTGCGAACCTAGGCATGGGTCCTGTCTCGTACTGCTTAAACAAATGAAAAAGCTTATATTTATACACTGTTTTCTTATCAAACTGGAACTGGCATTGCCTAATATGGTAGTCTCTGGCTACAGCATAGTCCAGAGATACAAGGCTACATTTTCTTCAACATGCTGTGGTAAGCCTAACCCTTCTAGTTTCTAGACATTCTTACCATAAATAAACATATCCAAGGCTGGTTGGTTGCGAACACCAGCAGTTGCTAAGTGAAATCTGTATCTCTCTCTCACTCTATCTCTCTCTCTCTCTAATGATGCCATCCACCTTTTTTTCCTATATTCAATGAACTAAACATGAACACCTTTCAGAAGCTGAATTAACCAAGTTCCATATGCCAACACTTTGTATCTCACTCATGCTGTACCTGCCTTGGGAGTGTTTGATGGGATAGTGTAGAGGGCGCTTTCCTCTGTATCGAACCGTGTTGCAGCTGGCCTGGGAGTGTTTGATAGGACAGTGTAGAGGGAGCTTTACTCTGTATCTACTCATGCTGTACCTTCCCTAGGAATGTTTGATGGGATAGTGTAAAGAAAGACTTGCATTTACATAGCGCCTTTCATGACCACCGGACATCGCAAAGCTCTTTACAGCCAATGAAGTACTTTTGAAGTGGAGTCACTGTTGTAATGTGGGAAAACGCGGCACAGCAAGCTCCCACAAACAGCAATGTAAAAATAACCAGATAATCTGTTTTTGTTACGTTGGTTGAGGGAGAAATATTGGCCACGACACCGGGGATAACTCCCCTACTCTTTTTCAAAACAGTGCCATGGGATCTTTTACGTCCACCGGAGAGCAGACAGGGCCTCGGTTTAACGTCTCACCTGCAAGACTGCACCTCCGACAGTGCAGCACTCCCTCAGTACTGCATTGGAGTGTCAACCTAGCTTTATGTGCGCAAGTTCCTGGAGTGGGACTTGAACCCACAACCTTCTAACTCAGAGGCGAGTGTGCTACCAACTGAGCCACAGCTGACACTGTAGGGGAGCTTTACTCTGTATCTAACCCGTGCTGTAGCTGGCCTTGGAGTGTTTGAAGGGACAGTGTAGAGGGAGCTTTACTCTGTATCTAACCCATGCTGTACCAGGCCTGGGAGTGTTTGATGGGCTAGTACAGAGGGTGCTTTACCCCATTATTACCCATGATGCACCCTCCAATTAATGCTCCGATGGTCCCTCTCTTTGATACCCTGAAGATCCCTCCACTTATTGCTTCTGACACTATTCCTGTTACAGGGAATAGACTTGTTTCGGAGCACAAAGGAGGTTGTGATATCCTTGCCTCATCCCAAACACCATTTCCACAAACTGCCTCTCTATTTGTTTCCTGGCTCCTTTGTGATGTCACCTGGAGACAGGTTTACGCCCCTGGTTACACAGCATCAGTGGGAGTCACTGTGGGAGGAGCTGCACTTGGCAGCTGATACTGTGAGCGAGTTTAGTCCCTATAAATTTAATATTAAGGTAAGTAATTCAACCAAATGTCATACAATCATAGTATGGTTACAGTACAGAAGGAGGCCATTCAGCCCATCGAGCCTGTCCCACTCCCTCGCCCTTTCCCCTAGCCTGCAAATTTTTTCCTTCAGATACTTATCCAATTCCCTTTTGAAAGACATTAATTACAAATATATTCACATTAAATATAATCATAGTAACATAGTAACAAAAATAGTCCGAATGTAAAGCTAGCCAATACCTCACCTGGGAGTGCTTGACACTTACATGTAGAGGAAGTTTTATTCTGTGTTCTTACAGTGCAGTACCTGAGCTGGTGTGCTTCATTGGATAGTTTCAGAGGAGCTGCACGTAGCAGTTAACACATGCTGGATCTGAGTTGGCTGTGTTTGGTGAACCAATTTAGAGAGAGCTTCACTCTGTATCTAACCCGTGCTCAGCCTGCCCTGGGAGTGTTTCATGGGAAAGTGTAGATGGAGCATTACTCACTATATAACCACATGCTGTACCTGCTCTGGGAGTGTTTGATGGGATAGTGTAGATGGAGCTTTCCTCTGTATCTAACTCATGCTGCACCTGCCCCTGGGAGTGTTTGATGGGATAGTGTAGATCAAGCTTTACTCTGTATCTAACCCATGCTCTGCCTGCCCAGGGAGTGTTTGATCAGACAGTGTGGAGGGAGCTATACTCTGTACCTAAACTGTGCTGTACCTGGCCTGGGAGTGTCTTATGAGATAGTATAGAGGGAGCTTTACCCGATTATTGTCCATGATGCACCCTCCAAGTAATCCTTTGATGATCCCACCACTTGATACCCCTGAAGATCCCTCCACTTATTGCCTATGACGCCCTTCCTGTTACAGGGAATAGACTTGTTTCAGAGCACAAAGGAGGTTGTAATATCATTGCCCCATCCCAAACACCATTCCCACAAACTGCCTCACTCTGCCAAAGCAGGAGGGAGACACACTGGCTGATATAAAGAGAAGGGAAACTTTCTGGTGTATAAAGCAAGAGGTAGACATGGGGGCCATTGAATAGTGGGACCTCACATTTGGAAGATGGGAGGGATAATTTATCAGTGGTAATTTTGGGAGTCTGTGCTCCCTGCTTGGAGTCTTTGTACATGGGATTGGGTTGGAGACGGGACTGTTTGTACAACCTGCGTTCATGCCCAGTGAGACTGCACACCAGGAGCACAGCCTGGTCATGTGACCCTGTAATACCTTGAGTGGGAGGGGCTTGGGCTGCTTTTTGACATGTTTCCTGGCTCCTTCGGGTTTACGCCCCTGGTTACACAGCATCAGTGGGAGTCACTGTGAGAGGAGCTGGACTTGGCAGCTGACACTGCCAGTGAGTTTAGTCCTTATAAATAGGGGAAATAATAGAACAATTTAATATTAAGGTAAGTAATTCAACCAAATGTCATTAATTACAAACATATTCAAAGTAAATATAATCATAGTCACAAAAATAGACCGAATGTATTCCAATGACAGATTCTAGAATTAATATTAATTTTTATATTAAATGTTTCATGTAGTGAAGAGTATCTCAGGAGGGTGGGAGAGAGTGGAGCCGAACCATCATCACACTAACTGGGACTGGAGAAATGTCGCTGGATTCACAGAGCAGATCTGGTGGGACCAAGACCCTCAATGTCAAAGACGGGATGAAACAAGAAGCCCCAAGAATGATTGTAAAGGTGAGGAACTTTACTGAGGATCCCATCAGTCCAGGATTTTGCCAAGGTGAGAGTCTAACCATCTACTGGGTGCTTCTTCGACAAATGCCATAAGGGACTGCCTTTGATGCGACTAGTACAACAGAGCTCAACTTGTATGTAAAGCTAGCCCATACCTGGGACTGCTTGACACTTACATGTAGTGGGATTTTTATTCTAAGTTCATCCCATGCTGTATTGAGCTGTTGTGCTTCATTGGGTAGTGTCAGAGGAGCTGTACGCTGAATTTAAAACATGCTGGATCTGAGTTGGCTGTGTGTGATCAACCAATTTAGAGAGAGCTTTACACTTCATCTAAGTTGTACTGTACCTGGCCTGGGAGTGTTAGATGGTAATGTAAAGTGGGAGGCTTTACTCTGTATCTAAGCAGCGCTATACCAGGCCTGGGAGTGTTTAATGGGACACTGTAGAAGGAACTTTACTCTATATCTAACTGAGACTGACTGATTGACTTTCTTTCATATACCCAGCATGGGCTTGAACTCAGATACTTTCCACATACTCACAGAGATCAGCGCGAGAGCACAAAACATCCCAAACACAGGAGCTGACCCTGAGATGGTGCGACACTAACTCTGCAGCTACATTAGCAACCTTTAGAGATGAACCCCTGTCCGCGCCCATCCTACTTTATCATTTTCTTGTGGTTACAGTTGGAATATTGCAGGTGTGTGACGTCAAGCCTAAGGAATTTCCCACCTTTGACCTCTTCAATTATTTTATTTCAGCTCAGCTTTGAAGACCAGGACTGTCCTTCAGATGTCCTGCATTTCCTGACAGCGCATTTCCAGTACTGGACATGTGACAAGAGAGTGACACCAAAGAGGTAGGACATGTGCAGCCACACTCATCAACATCCATCTTGCCCACACCTGTTGCTGTGCTGTGACAGATCGAGAAATGCTGGAGTTCCCCTGTGGAGGGAGGCAACGGCAGCTCTGCTGCAAAAGACAGTCAGTCACTCGACACAAGAGATGGTGAAGGAAAGAATCAGAAAATGTAAAGCTTTGAGGAACTGGATTCTGAACAAAATGAGGTTCCTCAGATCATGGCGTATTCACCCCAGATACATGTGTCAGAAATGTTTGTTGTCCACAATTAATCCTGAGTGCCTGCCGCTCAAGAGGAGTAACAGTCAATTCCAGATTAACACATATTGAGGCCTGTTACAAAGGTATTGGAAACCAAACAGGACAAAGACAAATAGCACTGAAGTATTGATCAATGGGAAGATCTGAATTATAGACAGATTCAATTTAATCCTGCAGGAAGGAAGGAAAAAAAAAAGGAAGGAAGGTTCTAATCTGTAATAACCGGGACATTGAAGCACTAATGTGCTGTGCCATGGACTGAATAGGATCAACATTTCCCACTTTCAGACACTTTCCCACTGCTGATTATGGAGTGGGTTGGCCCCATTAGCTGGGCTTACAGTGAATCTCACCATTTGTTTCTAACGTCCAATGTGTTTAAATTCAGTTTATTGTTATGTTTCCTCTCCAGAGGCTGATGGTACAGAGCTGACCAACGTACAGACACTGGCCAACGCTGAATCAGAGGGGAAATTTATAGAGATTATTTTCTCCTCTTTTACCTCACCCATAACTCTTGGGAGACACAAGTGGTAACTTCTGGCTCCCTTAGTCACCATTCCTGTTAATGTTGGGCCAGATTGGGGACACAAGGCCCTGTCCCTCTGAAGTACTTAGATGACATCTCCATAGCCATGGAAAGCTTCATCTGACTGATGTAGAATCCAGTCTCTGGCACTTCATGAGTGGGAGGAGGATCCGCTCTAATGGCACCAACACTGTCCTTGGGTCTTTTTCTCCCATCAGCAGCAGAACATCCCTCTACCATCTCCTGCATCAAAAACTCAGGTTGACCTTACTGGTCTTCCTTTGATTCCTTTCCTTAGTTGGCAGACTTTCCTGCAGTCTATTTTTTGTAATTGTGAACCCAGGTGTAGGGCCCAGACCCAGTAGCAGCAGAGCATGATTGAGGCCAAAGGCAAATTTGTTGGAACAAATCTCTGGGACTTAGGAATAGAATGACTGTGGAGGCTAAAAAAGTAAATAGAAAAAGAGGACACGAGAACAGGAAAAGGTTAAAGCAAAATTAAGTTACAATTAAGAAAAACAAGAAACACAATATATAAAACACAAGTTTTTAACTTTAATTTATTCATTGTCGAGATGTGGGCATCACTCACAAGGCCAGCATTTATTGCCCATCCCTAGTTGCCCTTGAGAAGGTGGTGGTGAGCCGCCTTCTTGAACCGCTGCAGTCCATGTTGTGAAGGGACTCCCATAGTGCTGTTAGGTAGGGAGTTCCAGAATTCTGTGAGACTTGGAGGGGAACTTGGTGGTAGTGGTGTTCCCATGCGCCTGCCGCCCTTGTCTTTTGAGGTGGTAGAGGTCGCAGATTTGGGAGGTGCTATCGTGGAAGCCTTGGCGAGTTGCTGCAGTGCATCTTGTAGATTGAACACACTGCAACCATGGTGTGCCATGGTGGAGGCAGTAAATGTTTAAGGTGGTGGATGGGATGCCAATCAAGCAGGCTGCTTTGTCCTGGATGGTGTTGAGGTTTTTGAGTGTTGTTGGAGCTGCACTCATCCAGGGACATGGAGAATATTCCATCACACTCCTGACTTGTGCTTTGTAGATGGTGAAAAGGTTTGGGGAGTCAGGAGGTGAGTCACTCGCCGCTAAGTACCCAGCGTCCGTCTAGTTCTTGCAGCCACAGCATTTATGTGGAGAGTCTAGTTAAGTTTCTGGTCAATGGTGAACCCCAGGATTTATGATGGTGGGGGATTCAACGATGGTTATGCCATTGAACGTCATGGGGAAGTGGTTAGACTCTCTCTTGTTGGAGATAGTCATTGTCTGGCACTTGTGTGGCACAAATGTTACTTGCCACTTATCATCCCCAACCTGCATGCTATCCAGGTCTTGCTGCATGTGGACACAGACTGCCTCATTATCTGATGAATTGCGAATGTAACTTGACAATGTACAATCAGCAGCGAACATCCCCACTTCTGAAGGTCATTAATAAAGCAGTTGAAGATGTTGGGCCTAGGACAAGGTCCTGAGTAACTGCTGCAGCGATGACCTGGTGCTGAGATGATTGGCCTCCAATAACCATAACCATCTTCCTTGTGCTAGATATGACACCATCTAGTGGAGAGTTTTCCCCCGATCCCCATTGACTTCAGTTTTGCTAGGGCTCCTTGGTGCCACACTCGGTCAAATGCTGCCTTGATGTCGAGGACGGTCACTCTCACCTCACCTCTGGAATTCAGCTCTTTTGTCCATGTTTGGACCAAGGCTGTAATGAGGTCAGGAGCCAAGTGTTGGCCTTCATTGCAAGAGGATTTGAGTACAGGAGCAAGGATGTCTTACAACAGTTGTACAGGGCCTTGGTGAGACCACACCTGGAGTACTGTGTGCAGTTTTGGTCTCCTTACCTAAGAAAGGATACACTTGCCACAGCGGGAGTGCAGCGAAGGTTCACCAGACTGATTCCTGGGATGACAGGATTGTCATATGAGGAGAGATTGGGTCGACTAGGCCTGTATTCACTAGAGTTTAGAAGAATGAGAGGGGATCTCATTGAAACGTATAAAATTCTGACAGGGCTAGACAGACTGGATGCAGGGAGGATGTTTCCCCTGGCTGGGGGGTCTAGAACGAGGGGTCACAGTCTCAGGATACGGGGTAGTACATTTAGGACTGAGATGAAGAGAAATTTCTTCACTCAGAGGGTGGTGAACCTGTGGAATTCTCTACCACAGAAGGCTGTGGAGGCCAAGTCACTGAATATATTTAAGAAGGTGATAGATAGATTTCTAGACACAAAAGGCATCAAGGGGTATGGGGAGAGAGCGGTAATATGGTATTGAGATAGAGGATCAGCCATGATCATATTGAATGGCGGAGCAGGCTCGAAGGGCCGAATGGCCTACTCCTGCTGCTATTTTTCTTTGTTTCTTTCTATGTTTCAAGTGGTCCTGGCGGAAACCAAACTGGGCAGCGGTGAGCAGGTTATTTGAGCGTAATGCCGCTTGATAGCATTGTCAATGACAGCTTCCATCACTTTGCTAATGATGGAGAGATGGCTGATGGGGTGGTAACTGGCTGTTGGATTAGTCCAGCTTTTTCCGGACTGGACATACCTGGCCAATTTACCACTTTGTCGGGTAGATGCCAGTACTGGAGCAGCTTGGCTAGAGGTGCACCTACTTCTGGAGCACAGGTCTTCAGTTCTGCAGCTGGGATGTTGCCGGGGCCCATAGCCTTTGCTGTATCCAGTGCGCTCTACCATTCTTGATATCACGTGGCGTGAAGCAAATTGGCTGAAGACTGGCTTCTGTGATGGTGGTGACCTCAGGAGCAGGCCGAGATGCATCGTCCACTTGGCACTTGTGGCTGAAGATGGTTGTGAAGGAATCAGACTAGGGTCCTGAATTTAAATTTATGGGCAACACGGTGGCATAGTGGTTAGCACTGGTGCCTCACAGCGCCAGGGACCCGGGTTCGAATCTGACCTCGGGTGACTGTCTGTGTGGAGTTTGCACATTCTCCCCATGTCTGCGTGGGTTTCTTCCGGGTGCTCCGGTTTCCTCCCACAGTCCAAAAATGTGCGGGTTAGGTTGATTTGGCTATGATAAATTGACCCTTAGTGTTAGGGGGGTATTAAATATGTGGGGTTATGGGGATAGGATGGGATATGTTAGGGGGAATTAAATACGTGGGGTTACGGGGGTAGGGTGGGATATGTGTACTGTGGGGATTAAAGCAGGGACAGGGTACTGGATTTGGATGATCAGCCATGATTGTATTGAATGGTGGAGCAGGCTCGATGGGCCGAATGGCCTACTCCTGCTCCTAGATTCTATGTTTCTATGTTTCTAAATAAAGGAAACTACGATGGTATGAGGCGCAAATTGGATAGGATGGATTGGGGAATGTTACTTAAAGGGTTGACGGTGGATAGGCAATGGCAAACATTTAAAGATCGCATGGATAAACTACAGAATTTGTTCATCCCTGTTTGGTATAAAAATAAAACAAAAAAGGTGACTCGACCATGGCTAACAAGGGAAATTAGGGATAGCATAAGATCCAAGGAGAGGGCATATAAATTGGTCAGAAAAAGCAGCAAAGCTGAGGATTGGGAGCAGTTTAGGATTCAGCAAAGGAGGACAAAGGGATTAATTAAGAGGGGGAAAATAGAGTATGAGAGTAAGCTTTCAGGGAACATAAAAACTGACTGTAAAAGCTTCTATAGATATGTGAAGAGAAAAAGATTGGTGAAGTCAAGTGTAGGTCCCTTGCAGTCAGAATCAGGGGAATTTATAATGGGGAACAAAGAAATGGCAGACCAATTAAATACATACTTTGGTTCTGTCTTCACAAAGGAGGACACAAATAACCTCCCAGAGATGTCGGGGAACATAGGGTCTAATGAGAGGGAAGAACTGAATGAAATCAGTATTTGTAGGGAAATGGTGTTAGGGAAATTGACGGGATTGAAGGCCAATAAATCCCCAGGGCCTGATAATCTACATCCTAGGGTACTTAAGGAAGTGGCCCTAGAAATAGTAGATGCATTGCTGGTCATCTTCCAAAATTCTATAGACTCTGGAACAGTTCCCATGGATTGGAGGGTAGCTAATGTAACCCCACTATTTAAAAAAGGTGGGAGAGAGAAAACGGGGAATTATAGACCGGTAAGCCTGACATCAGTAGTGGGGAAAATGCTAGAGTCCATTCTAAAAGATGTAACAGCAGAGCAGTTGGAAAACAGTGACAGGATCGGACAAAGTCAACATGGATTTACAAAAGGTAAATCATGCTTGACTAATCTACTGGAATTTTTTGAGGATGTAACTGGTAGAATAGATAAGGGAGAACCAGTGGATGTGGTGTATTTGGACTTTCAGAAGGCTTTCGATAAGGTCCCGCATAAGAGATTGGCGTGCAAAGTTAAAGCACATGGGATTGTGGGGGTAAGGTACTGACTTGGATAGAGAACTGGTTGGCAGACAGGGAGCAAAGAGTTGGAATAAACGGGTCTTTTTCCAAGTGGCAGGCAGTGACTAGTGGGGTACCGCAGGGATCAGTGCTAGGACCCCAGTTATTCACAGTATATATTAATGATCTAGACAAGGGTGTAGGGGGTGGTGTGGTAGGGTTCAGCCTCACCTCTAACTCAGCGAGCGGTTCGAATTGCTCCCATGCCCCTGGTTCTGGACCTTGGACTTATTTGGGGGTTGTGAACAAAGATGCAGTAGACAACAGGTTCCGATGAAAGAATTTTGACTTTTATTAAAAGAAAAGGTAACAAACTTAAAACACACTTAACACTTAAACAGGTTGGGGAACACACGGTGCAGGCGAGGGAGAAATACAATATACAAAAACCCTTATCCCTCCCAAAAGTCCCACTATCTAGCTAGGTCTTGGTTTCAGGAGATCAGGGATAATGCTCACCAAACAGGGGTTTTGACAGTGCGAAATCCAGCCAGGTAAGTTGATTGCGATTTTGAGGTACTCTCTTTTTGTCCTTTGGGGCCTGCCGTCCCCACGTGGTACCAGTCTGTGAAATCTGCGATGGTGGTCTGGTCGTCGAGTTTTGTTGCGTTGGAGGCTTGTCGGGGCGGTACCTTCTGGGGCTGGACCGTGGGTTGAGCGATGCCGACTCGCTCCCAGCCTCCAGTGACCTTGGCTAGTGGCTGCTAGTGCTAGACCGTGTGCTGAGCGATGCCGACTCGCTCCCAGTGGCCTCAGCTCTAGCCCTTGCCTGGCCTAGTCTGTCCTTGCCTCCGATCTTGCCCCGGGTCTGCCCCGGGGCCTTGCTGCTTCTCTCCACCTCCTGCTCGTGTCGTGTGGCTGGTAGTGTCTTGCTGGAACTTGCTGCAACTGGAACAGAGCTGAGAGAGACTTTCTTGGGGGAATTAGGCCCTCAATTATACTGTTCAGGCCCTTTGGGGTAGAAATTAGGTCGCGCCCCATTTGGGGCGCAAATATCGTCTGGACGCAAATATTAGCGCTTGGCGCTAATTATCGGCACTGACAGGAAACTTCACTTTTACCGCCCCGGGAGGTGAGTGGAGCGCTAAAGCAGGCGCTGCACACCTGTCTTAAGGCGCAAAGGCCGAGCAGTGAGGCGCTAACTCAGAGCGCTGGCGAAGCTCATGTAATGTCAGTCAGCAATGAAACACACACACAATGGCACGGGCCAGTTCTTAAAGGGGATGGTTAATCTTGCTTTCCATCCACATCCTGTTCATTGCAGCCTTGAATCTCGGCCTGGAGAGACTTGCACATCAAATGTGCTGGAAAGAACAATGGAGAGTAACAGGCAAAGAGCTCAGAGTGCAGCTCCCACAGTCTCTGCTAAATCGATACAAGGAATGGCAAATCAAAATGAACCTGCAAAGTGCTGCTCAGTACCCAAAACTCCTTCCCACAACGTTGAATCTCTCCAGAAGTCTCTCCCTCTCTCTCTCAGAATGCGTAGTTCAAAAATGCCACCAACAATAAAAGACAGGAAGAGGCCCCCTTTAAATAGCGCCCCCCCCAGCCCCACAGCGATTGATAGCGTTCCAGTCTTCTGGTCGTTGGATGTGCCAGGCGGTAAGGCAGGGGGCGCCACTCAATTTCCGCTCCGGGGCGCCACAAGGGCGTTGCACCATGGAATGACGTCACAATCTGCGCGTGCAGGTGGTCGCAGCGGTAAGTTTTAGCGCCGCCGCACAATCTCAAGTTAAGTTCTCGAGCGGCGCAAACATCGCTGCGCACGGGCGTTAGCGGCTTTGCGCCCCATTAGCGCCCTCTTAAGGCGCTAACAGGAGGCGCAACCAAGTGAATTTTTACCCCTTTGTCTTTTTCGCGCCAAAACCCCTTTCCTAAATCGGTTTCGTGTTGAAGTGATTTAGGTTTCAGTTGAGGCCTGTGCATTCCATTGTCTTAGTTTTGCGGGCTTGTTAAGTTTTGATGGTTTTAACTTGGTGTTAAATTGTCCTGATGGCTTCCGATGTCTCCCATTTAGGCAGGGCCTTTATCTACATGCCAAATCTTGTCCCTATAGATACCTGGCTGATTGGTTTTTGATGAAGTAATGGCTGTACTAGATGTTTTATTGTTTACAGGCTTCTGGCATCCTGTTTGGGCCTGGGGATATTCAAAAGGTGTCTTGAATTATTCAATTTTGGGTGTGTTGTGAGGTTTTGGGTGAGGTTCTTCCTCCTGCCTGGATTGCAGTGCAAACAAATTCCAGACAGCTTGACACCAAAAGTTGTCCACTGCCTCGCCACACCCCTTCGCAAAGGTGTTTTTTTTTCCATAGTCATTTTCAAAAGTCATTTTTCCTCAGGTTTTTTTCTTCCCTGATCTTTTTAATGTCCAAAACTGAGGTTTTTACCTCAAATCACTTCACTTATGTCCCATCATCCCAAATTCGTAGGAACAATACAAAAATCACCCCTTTTAGGGTTCTGTACGAGTTTCTGGGGAATTTTGCGAAGCTTACAGGGAACTAGATATAAATATGTCCAAGTTTGCAGACGACACAAAGTTAGGTGGGTGTGTGTGTTGTGAGGAGGATGCAGAGAAACTCCAGTATGATTTGGACAAGTTGGGTGATTGGGCAGGTGCATGGCAGATGCAGTATAATGTGGATAAATGCGAGGTTATCCACTTTGGTGGCAAAAACAGGAAGGCAGATTATTATCTGAACGGCAATAGATTGGAAAAAGGGGAAGTGCAACGAGACCTGGGGGTCCTTGTGCACCAGTCCTTGAAGGTAAGTATGCAGGTGCAGCAGGCGGTTAAGAAGGCAAATGGTATATTGGCCTTCATAGCGAGAGGGTTCGAGTACAGGGGCAAGGATGTCTTGCTGCAGTTGTACAGGGCCTTGGTGAGACCACACCTTGAGTATTGTGTGCAGTTTTGGTCACCTTATCTGAGGAAGGATGTTCTTGCCATGGAGGGAGTGCAGCGACGATTCACCAGACTGATACCTGGGATGGCAGGAATGACGTATGAAGAGAGATTGGGACAATTGGGCTTGTATTCGCTAGAGTTTAGAAGAATGAGAGGGGATCTCATTGAAACTTATAAAATTCTAACAGGACTAGACAGACTAGATGCAGGAAGGATGTTCCCGATGGTCGGGGAGTCCAGAACCAGGGGTCACAGTCTAAGGATAAGGGTTAAGCCATTTAGGACAGAGATGAGGAGGAATTTCTTCACCCAGAGAGTGGTGAACCTGTGGAATTCTCTACCACAGAAGGCAGTTGAGGCCAATTCATTAAATATATTCAAGAAGGAGATCGATATATTTCTTAAGGCTAAAGGGATCAAGGGATATGGGGAGAAAGCAGGGACAGGGTACTGAATTTGGATGATCAGCCATGATCGCATTAAATGGCGGAGCAGGCTCGAGGGCCGAATGGCCTACTCCTGCTCCTATTTTCTGTGTTTCTATGACAGTCACTCTCACCTCGCCTCTGGAATTCAGCTCTTTTGTCCATGTTTGGACCAAGGCTGTAATGCGGTCAGGAGCCAAGTGGTCCTGACGGAAACCAAACTGGTCATCGGTGAGCTGGTTATTTGTGCCTTTGTTAGTGCCGCTTGATAGCATTGTCGATGACAGCTTCCATCACTTTGCTGATGATGCAGAGATGGCTAATGGGATGGTAACGGGCTGTTGGATTAGTCCAGCTTTTTGTGGACTGTACAAACCTGGCCAATTTACCACTTTGTCGGGGACATGCCAGTACAGGAACAGCTTGGATAGTGGTGCAGCTAGTTCTGAACACAGGTCTTCAGCTCTGCAGCCGCGATGTTGTCAGAACCCATAGCCTTTGCTGTATCCAGTGCGCTGTACCGTTCTTGATATCACGTGGAGTGAAGTGAATTGGCTGAAGACTGGCTTCTGTGATGGTGGGACCTCAGGAGCAGGCCGAGATGTATCATCCCCTTGGCACTTGTGAGTGAAGATGGTTGCGAAGGCTTCAGCCTTGTCTTTTTCACTCACGTGCTGTGCTCCGCCATCATTGAGGATGTTGATGTTCAAGGAGCCTCCTCCTCCCGTTACTTGTTTAATTGTCCATCAACATTCCCGACTGGATGTGACAGGACTGCAGAGCTTTGATCTGATCCATTGGGTGTGGGATCATTTAGCTCTGTCTATAGAACGCTGCCTCCGCTGTTTAACATGCATATAGTCCTGTGTTGTAGCTTCACTAAGTAGGTTTCTGATTTTCAAATACACCTGGTGCTGCTCCTGGAATGCTCTTCAACACTCCTTATTGAACCAGGGCTGGTTTGATGGTAATGGTAGAATGAGGGATATGCCGGGCCATGAGTTTACAGATTATGGTGGAATACAATTCTGTTGCTGCTGATGGCGCCTCATGGATGCCCAGTTTTGAGCTGCTAGATGTGTTCTTAATCTATCCCATTTAGCACAGTGGAAGGGCACACAACATGATGAAGGGGTGTCCTCAGTGACTCGGTAGTACCATGATTGACGAAGCTGGCTGAGTCCTGAAGGACATAGCAGCCAGACTGGTTCACGGCAGGTGGTGAGAGAACAAACACAAGCCACTACCGAGCCACACTTGGTGATGGACATTGAAGTCCCCCAGCCAGAGTACATTCTGTGCACCAGCAGCCACAGTGCGCCGGATGAGGAGGGAGTAAATGTTTAAGATGGTGGATGGGGAGCTGATTAAGCGGCCTGCTTTCCCCTGGATTGTGTCGAGCTTCGTATGTGTTGTTGGAGCTGCAACCGTCCAGGCAAGTGGAGAATATTCCATCACACTCCTGACTTGTGCCTTGTAGAGGGTGGAAAGGCTTTGGGGAGTAAGGAGGTGGTGAGTCACTTGCGCAGAATACCCAGCGTCTGACTTGCTCTTGTAGCCTCAGTATTTATTTGGCTGATCTAGTTAAGTTTTTGGTCACTGGTGACCCCCCGGATGTTGATGGTGGGGAATTCAATGATGGTAATACCATTGACTGTCATGGGGAGGTGGTTAGACTCTCTCTTGTTGGAGATGGTCATTGTCTGGCACTTGTGTGTAACAAATGTTACTTGCCACTGATCATCCCCAACCTGAATGTTGTCCAGGTCTTGCTGGACGTGGACACAGACAGCCTGATTGGGCCAAAAATTCGGCACTTGCCGTGTTAGTACGCGCTGTGTACGCACCCGTAAGGCCTCCTGAAGTGCCGGTTTCCTGCATGCACTGCGCATGCGCGGGAAACTGGAACTTCCGGTCTCGTGAAGGGAGGGGTTCAGAGGTGAACCGCGTGCACGGGAGAGGCTGCGCGCACGCAGCGAACTTAGGTTTTTTTTCAGGTTTCTCCAGGAAGGTAAGTATTGAAGAAGCTGCGCTTTTAAAAAGGAGGCGCAGGACCCGTTTTTAACAAGGTAAGTGGTTAATTAATTACAATTAAAACAATTTTTCAACAGATTTATCTTTTTTAGATACTTTAAAGAAAGGTAAGTTTATTTTTAGCACTCTTAAAAAGTATTTTAATTTTTTCAAAAATTTAAATTTTTGTTTAAAGTAGTTAATTTTTTTCAACTTATAGTTATTTTAAAAATGTAATGGTTTTTTTTCAATTTATTTGAAGTTTAGGTGTTGTTTTGGGGCCGATTTCAATTCATAGATTTGACAGGTCTTCCTGTCAAATCTATGAATGAAAGATGGTCTGCTGCCATTGGCTCTCCATGGCCCACGTGATCCCAAGGGACGCATCGCACTAACTACGCCCCTGAGATACACAAGCACTGCGCGCCGGCAGCTGCAGGAGGCCCAGGAGCTGAAGTCCCCGTGGGCTCAGAGGTCAACGGCAGGCGCGGTAGGTAGGTGCGCGCGCGGTCATTGCACCCGCGGGAAGCCAGGGAGCCTAATTTCTGGGCCAATATCTGACGAATTGCGAATGTAACTGTGTAACTGCTGCAGCGATGACCTGGAGCTGAGATGATTGGCCTACAATAACCACAGGCATCTTCCTTTGTGCTAGATATGACACCATCCAGTGGAGAGTTTTCACCCGATCACCATTGACTTCAGTTTTACTGGGGCTCCTTGGTGCCACACTCGGTCAAATGCTGCCTTGATGTCAAGGACAGTCACTCTCACTTCACCTCTGGAATTCAGCTCTTTTGTCCATGTTTGGCCCAATGCTGTAATGAGGTCAGGAGCCAAGTGGTCCTGGCGGAAAGCAAACTGGGCATCGGGGAGCAGGTTATTTGTGCTTTGTTAGTGCCTCGTGATAGCATTGTCGATGGCAGCTTCCATCACTTTGCTGATGATGGAGAGATGGCTGATGGGGTGGTAACTGGCTGTTGGATTAGTCCCGCTTTTTGCGGACTGGCCATACCTGACCAATTTACCATTTTGTCGGGTAGATGCCAGTACGGGAACAGTTTGGCTAGAAGTGCAGCTAGTTCTAGAGCACAGGTCTTCAGCACTGCAGCCGAGATGTTGTCAGGGCCCATAGCCTTTGCTGTATCCAGTGCGCTCTACCATTCTTGATATCACATGGAGTGAAGTGAATTGGCTGGAGACTGGCTTCTGTGATGGTTGGACCTCAGGAGGAGGCCGAGATGCATCATCCACTTGGCACTTGTGACTGAAGATGGTTGCGAAGGCTTCAGCCTTGTCTTTTGCAGCCACGTGCTGTGCTCCGCCAGCCTTCAGGATAGGAATGTTCAAGGAGCCTCCTCCTCCCGTCAGTTGTTAATTGTCCATCACCATTTCCGACTGGATGTGACAGGACTGCAGAGCTTTGATCTGATCCATTGGGTGTGGGATCGCTTAGCTCTGTCCATAGCATGCTGCCTCCGCTGTTTAACATGCATAAAATCCTGTGTTGTAGCTTCACTAAGTTGATTTCTGATTTTGAGGTACACTTGGTGCAGCTCCTGGCATGCTCTTCAACACTCCTTATTGAACCAGGTGTGGTTTGTTGGTAATGGTAGAATGAGGGATATGCCGGGCCATGAGGTTACAGATTATGGTGGAATACAATTCTGTTGCTGCTGATGGTCCACAGCACCTCATGAATGCCCAGTTTTGAGCTGCTAGATGCGTTCTTAATCTATCCCATTTAGCACGGTGGTAGGTCCACACAACACGATGAAGGGGTGTCCTCAGTGACTCGGTAGTACCATGATTGACCGAGCTGGCTGAGTCCTGAAGGACATAGCAGCCAGACTGGTTCACGGCAGGTGGTGAGAGAACAAACACGAGCCACTACCGAGCCACACTTGGTGATGGACATTGAAATCCCCCACCCAGAGTACTTTCTGTGCCCCAGCAGCCACAGTGCGCCGGATGAAGAGGGAGTAAATGTTTAAGATGGTGGATGGGGGGCTGATTAAGCAGCCTGCTTTCCCCTGGATTGTGTCGAGCTTCGTGAGTGATGTTGGAGCTGCAACCGTCCAGGCAAGTGGAGAATATTCCATCGCACTCCTGACTTGTGCCTTGTAGGTGGTGGAAAGGCTTTGGGGAGTCAGGAGGTGGTGAGTCCTTGGACCCCAGCTATTCACAATATACATTAATGATCTAGATAAGGGAACTAAATGTAATATCTCCAAGTTTGCAGATGACACAAAGCTGGGTGGGAGTGTGTGCTGCGAGGAGGATGCAGAGAAACTCCAGGATGATTTGGACAGGTTGGGTGAGTGGGCAGAAGCGTGGCAGATGCAATATAACATGGATAAATGCGAGGTTATCCACTTTGGTGTCAAAAACAGAAAGGCAGACTATTATCTGAATGGCAATAGATTGGGAGAAGGGGAAGTGCAACGAGACCTGGGTGTCCTTGTGCACCAGTTGCTGAAGGTAAGCATGCAGGTGCAGCAGGCGGTGAAGAAGGCAAATGGTATGTTGGCCTTCATAGCGAAAGGGTTTGAGTATAGGAACAGGGATGTCCTGCTGCAGTTGTACAGGGCCTTGGTGAGACCACACCTTGAGTACTGTGTGCAGTTTTGGTCGCCTTATCTGAGGAAGGATGTTCTTGCCATGGAAGGAGTTCAGCAAAGATTCACAAGGCTGATACCTGGGATGGCAGGAATGACATATGAGGAGAGATTGGGTCGATTGGGCTTATACTCGCTGGAGTATAGAAGAATGAGAGGGGATCTCATCGAAACATATAAAATTCTGACAGGCCTGGACAAACTAGATGCAGGAAGAATGTTCCCGATGGTCGGAGAGTCCAGAACCAGGGGTCATAATCTAAGGATAAGGGGTAAGCCATTTAGCACAGAAATTAGGAAGAATTTCTTCACCCAGAGAGTGGTGAACCTGTGGAATTCTCTACCACAGAAGGTAGTTGAGGCCAAGTCATTAAATATATTCAAAAATAAGTTAGATATATTTCTTAAAGCTAAAGGTATCAAGGGATATGGGGAGAAGGCAGGTACAGGGTACTGAGTTTGGATGATCAGCCATGATCTCATTGAATGGCGGTACAGGCTCGAGGGGCCGAATGGCCTACTCCTGCTCCTATCTTCTATGTTTCTATGAGTCACTTGCGCAGAATACCCAACGTCTGACTAGCTCTTGTAGCCACAGTATTTATTTGGCCGATCTAGTTAAGTTTCTGGTCAATGGTGACCCCCAGGATGTTGATGGTGGTGAATTCAACGATGGTAATGCCATTGAATGTCATGAGGAGGTGGGTAGACTCTCTCTTGTTGGAGATGGTCATTTTCTGGCACTTGTGTGGCACAAATGTTACTTGCCACTTATCATCCCCAACCTGAATGTTGTCCAGTTCTTGCTGCATGTGGACACAGACTGCCTCATTATCTGATGAATTGCGAATGTAACTTGACACTGTGTAATCAGCAGTGAACATCCCCACTTCTGAAGGTCATTAATAAAGCAGTTGAAGATGTTGGGCCGAGGACACTGTCCTGAGTAACTGCTGCACCGATGACCTGGGGCTGAGATGATCGGCCTCCAATAACCACAGGCATCTTCCTTTGTGCTAGATATGACACCATCCGGTGGAGAGTTTTCCCCCAATCACCATTGACTTCAGTTTTACTCGGGCTCCTTGGTGCCACACTCGGTCAAATGCTGCCTTGATGTCGAGTACAGTCACTCTCACCTCACCTCTGGAATTCAGCCCTTTTGTCAATGTTTGGACCAAGGCTGTAATGAGGTCAGGAGCTAAGTGGTCCTGGCGGAAACCAAACTAGTCATTGGTGAGCAGGTTATTTGTGCATTAGTGACGCTTGATAGCATTGTGGATGACAGCTTCCATCACTTTGCTGATGTTGGAGAGATGGCTGATGGGGTGGTAACTGGCTGTTGGATTAGTCCAGCTGTTTGCGGACTGGACATACCTGTCCAATTTACCACTTTGTCGGGTAGATGCCAGTACTGGAGCAGCTTGGCTAGAGGTGCAGCTAGTTCTGGAGCACAGGTCTTCAGCTCTGCAGCCGGGATGTTGCCGGGGCCCATAGCCTTTGCTGTATCCAGTGCGCTCTACCGTTCTTGATATCACGTGGAGTGAAGCAAATTGTTTGAAGACTGGCTTCTGTGATGATGGTGACCTCAGGAGCAGGCCGAGATACATCGTCCACTTGGCACTTGTGGCTGAAGATGGTTGTGAAGGCATCAGCCTTGTCTTTTGCACTCACATGCTGTGCTCCACCATCGTCCTGTGTTGTAGCTTCACCAAGTTGGTTTCTGATTTTCCGATACACCTGGTGCAGCTCCTGGAATGCTCTTCAACATTCCTTATTGAACCAGGGCTGGTTTGATGGTAATGGCAGAATGAGGGATATGCCAGCCCATGAAGTTACAGATTATGGTAGAATACAATTCTATTGCTGCTGATGGGCCACAGCACCTCATGGATGCCCAGTTTTGAGCTGCTCTGAATCTATTCCATTTAGCACGGTGGTAGGGCCACAGAACACGATGAAGGTGTGTCCTCACTGGCTCGGTAGTGCCATGATTGACCGAGCTGGCTGAGTCCTGAAGGACATAGCAGCCAGACTGGTTCACGGCAGGTGGTGAGAGAACAAACATGAGCCACTATCGAGCCACACTTGGTGATGGACATTGATGTCCCCCAGCCAGAGTACTTTCTGTGCCTCAGCAGCCACAGTGCGCCGGATGAGGAGAGAGTAAATGTTTAAGATGGTGGATGGGGTGCTGATTAAGCAGCCTGCTTTCCCCTGGATTGTGTCGAGCTTCGTGAGTGATGTTGGAGCTGCAACCGTCCAGGCAAGTGGAGAATATTCCCTCGCACTCCTGACTTGTGCCTTGTAGAGGGTGGAAAGGCTTTGGGGAGTCAGGAGGTGGTGAGTCACTTGCGCAGAATACCCAGCGTCTGACTAGCTCTTGTAGCTACAGTATTTATTTGGCTGATCTAGTTAAGTTTCTGGTCAATGGTGACATCCAGGAAGTTGATGGTGGTGAATTCAACAATGGTAATGCCATTGAATGTCATGGGGAGGTGGTTAGACTCTCTCTTGTTGGAGATGGTCATTGTCTGGCACTTGTGTGGCACAAATGTTACTTGCCACTTATCATCCCCAACCTGAATGTTGTCCAGGTCTTGCTGCATGTGGAAACAGACTGCCTCATTATCTGACGAATTACGAATGTAACTTGACACTGTGCAATCAGCAGTGAACATCCCCACTTCTGAAGGTCATTAATAAAGCAGTTGAAGATGTTGGGCCTAGGGCACTGTCCTGAGTAACTGCTGCAATGATGACCTGGGGCTAAGATGATTGGCCTCCAATAACCACAACCATCTTCCTTGTGCTACATATGACACCATCCAGTGGAGAGTTTTCCCCCGATGCCCATTGACTTCAGTTTTGCTAGGGCTCCTTGGTGCCACACTCGGTCAAATGCTGCCTTGATGTCGAGGACAGTCACTCTCACCTCACCTCTGGAATTCAGCTCTTTTGTCCATGTTTGGACCAAGGCTGTAATGAGGTCAGGAGCCAAGTGTTGGCCTTCATTACAAGAGGATTTGAGTACAGGAGCAAGGATGTCTTACTACAGTTGTACATGGCCTTGGTGAGACCACACCTGGAGTACTGTGTGCAGTTTTGGTCTCCTTACCTAAGAAAGGATATACTTGCCATAGCGGGAGTGCAGCGAAGGTTCACCAGACTGATTCCTGGGATGACAGGATTGTCATATGAGGAGAGATTGGGTCGACTAGGCCTGTATTCAATAGAGTTTCGAAGAATGAGAGGGGATCTCATTGAAACGTATAAAATTCTGACAGGGCTAGACAGACTGGATGCAGGGAGGATGTTTCCCCTGGCTGGGGGGTCTAGAACGAGGGGTCACAGTCTCAGGATACGGGGTAGTACATTTAGGACTGAGATGAAGAGAAATTTCTTCACTCAGAGGGTGGTGAACCTGTGGAATTCTCTACCACAGAAGGCTGTGAAGGCCAAGTCACTGAATAAATTTAAGAAGGTGATAGATAGATTTCTAGACACAAAAGGCATCAAGGGGTATGGGGAGAGAGCGGTAATATGGTATTGAGATGGAGGATCAGCCATGATCATATTGAATGGCGGAGCAGGCTCGAAGGGCCGAATGGCCTACTCCTGCTGCTATTTTTCTTTGTTTCTTTCTATGTTTCAAGTGGTCCTGGCGGAAACCAAACTGGGCAGCTGTGAGCAGGTTATTTGAGCGTAAGTGCCGCTTGATAGCATTGTCAATGACAGCTTCCATCACTTTGCTAATGATGGAGAGATGGCTGATGGGGTGGTAACTGGCTGTTGGATTAGACCAGCTTTTTCCGGACTGGACATACCTGGCCAATTTACCACTTTGTCGGGTAGATGCCAGTACTGGAGCAGCTTGGCTAGAGGTGCACCTACTTCTGGAGCACAGGTCTTCAGTTCTGCAGCTGGGATGTTGCCGGGGCCCATAGCCTTTGCTGTATCCAGTGCGCGCTACCATTCTTGATATCACGTGGAGTGAAGCAAATTGGCTGAAGACTGGCTTCTGTGATGGTGGTGACCTCAGGAGCAGGCCGAGATGCATCGTCCACTTGGCACTTGTTGCTGAAGATGGTTGTGAAGGAATCAGACTAGGGTCCTGAATTTAAATAAAGGAAACTACGATGGTATGAGGCGCAAATTGGATAGGATGGATTGGGGAACGTTACTTAAAGGGTTGACGGTGGATAGGCAATGGCAAACATTTAAAGATCGCATGGATAAACTACAGAATTTGTTCATCCCTGTTTGGCATAAAAATAAAACAAAAAAGGTGACTCAACCGTGGCTAACAAGGGAAATTAGGGATATTATAAGATCCAAGGAGAGGACATATAAATTGGCCAGTAAAAGCAGCAAACCTGAGGATTGGGAGCAGTTTAGGATTCAGCAAAGGAGGACAAAGGGATTAATTAAGAGGGGGAAAATAGAGTATGAGAGTAAGCTTTCAGGGAACAGAAAAACTGATTGTAAAAGCTTCTATAGATATGTGAAGAGAAAAAGATTGGTGAAGTCAAGCGTAGGTCCCTTGCAGTCAGAATCAGGGGAATTTATAATGGGGAACAAAGAAATGGCAGACTAATTAAATACATACTTTGGTTCTGTCTTCACAAAGGAGGACACAAATAACCTCCCAGAGATGTCGGGGAACATAGGCTCTAATGAGAGGGAAGAACTGAATGAAATCAGTATTTGTAGGGAAATGGTGTTAGGGAAATTGACGGGATTGAAGGCCGATAAATCCCCAGGGCCTGATAATCTACATCCTAGGGTACTTAAGGAAGTGGCCCTAGAAATAGTAGATGCATTGCTGGTCATCTTCCAAAATTCTATAGACTCTGGAACAGTTCCCATGGATTGGAGGGTAGCTAATGTAACCCCACTATTTAAAAAAGGTGGGAGAGAGAAAACGGGGAATTATAGACCGGTAAGCCTGACATCAGTAGTGGGGAAAATGCTAGAGTCCATTCTAAAAGATGTAACAGCAGAGAACTTGGAAAACAGTGACAGGATCGGACAAAGTCAACATGGATTTACAAAAGGTAAATCATGCTTGACTAATCTACTGGAATTTTTTGAGGATGTAACTGGTAGAATAGATAAGGGAGAACCAGTGGATGTGGTGTATTTGGACTTTCAGAAGGCTTTTGATAAGGTCCCGCATAAGAGATTGGCGTGCAAAGTTAAAGCACATGGTATTGTGGGGGTAAGGTACTGACTTGGATAGAGAACTGGTTGGCAGACAGGGAGCAAAGTGTTGGAATAAACGGGTCTTTTTCCGAGTGGCAGGCAGTGACTAGTGGGGTACCGCAGGGATCGGTGCTAGGACCCCACTTATTCACAGTATATATTAATGATCAAGACAAGGGTATAGGGGGTGGTGTGGTAGGGGTCAGCCTCACCTCTAACTCAGCGAGCGGTTCGAATCGCTCCCATGTCCCTGGTTCTGGACCTTGGACTTATTTGGGGGTTGTGAACAAAGATGCAGTAGACAACAGGTTCCGATGAAAGAATTTTGACTTTTATTAAAAGAAAAGGTAACAAACTTAAAACACACTTAACACTTAAACAGGTTGGGGAACACACGGTGCAGGCGAGGGAGAAATACAATATACAAAAAACCTTATCCCTCCCAAAAGTCCCACTATCTAGCTAGGTCTTGGTTTCAGGAGATCAGGGATAATGCTCACCAAACAGGGGTTTTGACAGTGCGAAATCCAGCCAGGTAAGTTGATTGCGATTTTGAGGTACTCTCTTTTTGTCCTTTGGGGCCTGCCGTCCCCACGTGGTACCAGTCTGTGAAATCTGCGATGGTGGTCTGGTCGTCGAGTTTTGTTGCGTTGGAGGCTTGTCGGGGCGGTACCTTCTGGGGCTGGACCGTGGGTTGAGCGATGCCGACTCGCTCCCAGCCTCCAGTGACCTTGGCTAGTGGCTGCTAGTGCTAGACCGTGTGCTGAGCGATGCCAACTTGCTCCCAGTGGCCTCAGCTCTAGCCCTTGCCTGGCCTAGTCTGTCCTTGCCTCCGATCTTGCCCCGGGTCTGCCCCGGGGCCTTGCTGCTTCTCTCCACCTCCTGCTCGTGTCGTCTGGCTGGTAGTGTCTTGCTGGAACTTGCTGCAACTGGAACAGAGCTGAGAGAGACTTTCTTGGGGGATTAGGCCCTCAATTATACTGTTCAGACCCTTTGTCTTTTTCGCACCAAAATCCCTTTCCTAAATCGGTTTCGTGTTGAAGTGATTTAGGTTTCAGTTGAGGCCTGTTCATTCCATTGTCTTAGTTTTGCGGGCTTGTTAAGTTTTGATGGTTTTAACTTGGTGTTAAATTGTCCTGATGGCTTCCGATGTCTCCCATTTAGGCAGGGCCTTTATCTACGTGCCAAATCTTGTCCCTATAGATACCTGGCTGATTGGTTTTTGATGAAGTAATGGCTGTACTAGATGTTTTATTGTTTACAGGCTTCTGGCATCCTGTTTGGGCCTGGGGATATTCAAAAGGTGTCTTGAATTATTCAATTTTGGATGTGTTGTGAGGTTTTGGGTGAGGTTCTTCCTCCTGCCTGGATTGCAGTGCAAACAAATTCCAGACAGCTTGACGCCAAAAGTTGTCCACTGCCTCGCCACACCCCTTCGCAAAGGTGTTTTTTTTTCCATAGTCATTTTCAAAAGTCATTTTTCCTCAGGTTTTTTCTTCCCTGATCTTTTTAATGTCCTAAACTGAAGTTTTTACCTCAAATCACTTCACTTATGTCCCATCATCCCAAATTCGTAGGAACAATACAAAAATCACCCCTTTTAGGGTTCTATACGAGTTTCTGGGGAATTTTGCGAAGCTTACAGGGAACTAGATGTAAATATGTCCAAGTTTGCAGATGATACAAAGTTGGGTGGGTGTGTGTGTTGTGAGGAGGATGCAGAGAAACTCCAGTATGATTTGGACAAGTTGGGTGATTGGGCAGGTGCATGGCAGATGCAGTATAATGTGGATAAATGCGAGGTTATCCACTTTGGTGGCAAAAACAGGAAGGCAGATTATTATCTGAACGGCAATAGATTGGGAAAAGGGGAAGTTCAACGAGACCTGGGGGTCCTTGTGCACCAGTCATTGAAGGTAAGTATGCAGGTGCAGCAGGCGGTTAAGAAGGCAAATGGTATATTGGCCTTCATAGCGAGAGGATTCGAGTACAGGGGCAAGGATGTCTTGCTGCAGTTGTACAGGGCCTTGGTGAGACCACACCTTGAGTATTGTGTGCAGTTTTGGTCACCTTATCTGAGGAAGGATGTTCTTGCCATGGAGGGAGTGCAGCGAAGATTCACCAGACTGATACCTGGGATGGCAGGAATGACGTATGAAGAGAGATTGGGACGATTGGGCTTGTCTTCGCTAGAGTTTAGAAGAATGAGAGGGGATCTCATTGAAACTTATAAAATTCTAACAGGACTAGACAGACTAGATGCAGGAAGGATGTTCCCGATGGCGGGGGAGTCCAGAACCAGGGGTCACAGTCTAAGGATAAGGGGTAAGCCATTTAGGACTGAGATGAGGAGGAATTTCTTCACCCAGAGAGTGGTGAACCTGTGGAATTCTCTACCACAGAAGGCAGTTGAGGCCAATTCATTAAATATATTCAAGAAGGAGTTAGATATATTTCTTAAGGCTAAAGGGATCAAGGGATATGGGGAGAAAGCAGGGACAGGGTACTGAATTTGGATGATCAGCCATGATCTCATTAAATGGCGGAGCAGGCTCGAGGGCCGAATGGCCTACTCCTGCTCCTATCTTCTATGTTTCTATGTTTCTATCCCTATGATAGAGTGATTGGAACGCCCATAATCTACTGGGACTGGGTAGGCTTCAGAGGCTAAGCGGATCTGACACGGGCTCAGTGAATTGCTGAACGGGTGGAGGGCTGCGAGGTGTTTGTTGCTAATCCAGGAGGGGACTAAACCTTGTTTTAAATCCTCAAGGTTGCTGCAGCCCTCGCCCAGCAACCATGCCCCGTATAGCACACACACCTCATTCTGTGCAGCCTGATCCAAAGCATTCCTGTCCTCCCGTATGAGTGCATTTACTGTTTTAGCGTGTCTCTCTAGCTCAGCAATGATCTCCTTTAAATGGACCATCATAGCTTGGTCCTCGTGTAGCTCTGAGCCTACCGCTTTGTTTTCTTCCGTTAGTATCTTTCGTAGTTGGGTTTTTAGACCATTTATCTGTGTTTGTAGTTCTATATTGTCCAGGCTATTTATTACAGAGGATCCTGTATTGTAGGTAGTGAAAATATTGTTCCAGGTCCCCCTTCTTTGTCTCCCTGCGCCCATAGTGTGCTCTGCGTGTAGTTTGTACAGCTCTGCTTTGTCTATGTTGGCAAAGTCAAATTCGTAGAATTTCCTAAACATTTCTTTCAGCAGGGCCTGGTATAGCTGTTCTGTCTCCTTAGGACACCATTCAGGTAAGTATACCTCGGTCAGATTTGAGATAACTGAAGCTACTGCCTAGTGTACCCCCTGGTAGAGTACCTTTTCGGTCGGCACTAGCACTAGCCCATTCTCTGGTCCCTTGGTGGTGGTAGGACACCTCTCCATTACTGTCCGTGATGTTGGGGTCGTGGGCAGGGGCTTTCGGGGTCGTGCTACTAGTTCGGTGGCGTTGACTGGGATCGGGGAGTGTGGGAGCGCGCACGCATGCAGGCTAGAGTCCCACCCCATCCCCTTCCCCGGTGCCTTGCCATTGTCTGGAGAAGATGATGGATATGCCTGTGGGGCAGGCCTTCTCTGATCCCCACATACAGACATAGATTCCCTGTTCCGACTCCCACCACTTATCCCAACACACACTCATACCCCCTTGGGTCCCTGTGATCGTCCGGTAGGTGTCGTTCCCCAGTCGTTCCCAGTCAGCTGTACGGTCCCCTATGTCCCTGCTCAGCTTCCTGAGCCACCACCACCTATCCAGGGGAATCCGTGCCTTGCAGGTGAGACACACACGTTTCCCCTCAGTGACGCTGACCCTTGTAGCAACGACCTGTACCCTGGGGCACGGGATGGAGGCCTCCCCGTAGGTGAATCCGGTCTGGCTGGAGTATTTTGTGGAGTTAGACCCCAGCCACCTTGGCCAGCTTCCCTCATGGAAGTAAATAGCGAGCTCCTCCACACCCGGTTTGCCACCCCCAGCGGTAACGATCGGCGCTCTCTCTCCCGAGCACCCATAAATGTGGGAGTCCTCCACGTCACCTCGGTCACCGATGCTCACCCCTACCAGGGCGAGCAGGAGCAGAACCCTTGTCAAGCCGATTTCCTCTCTGTAGGGACACACAAAACAGATAGCCATGTCCCGAGAAGGTTCTCTGGCCTGACAGGTGACCGAGTCTCGAAAATGTACTTACTTAAGTAAAAATAATTCACTAAAACTAAAACTACCAAAAACTGTAAAACACACCTAAAATACCTAAAAACTCTGTACATCTGCCGCCCGTCTCCGGACGGCCAGGCTAATTCCTGTATGGCCTCTGCCTTGGGCAGCCTCTGAGCAGCCTGTACGCCTGGGCGTAAGGTGGCCTGTACCGCAGGACCCGGAGAGTCCTTCTTAAAACGGCTGAGGGTTTCCCTGAATCCCTGATAATCCGGTGAGTGTCCCCTCCTGTGCTACAGCACACTACCCCCTTTGGTGTGGCTGCTGAGTCCCTGTCCTGTCCTTTGGGTTCCCCGCAGCCTGAGGCCGCAGGCTGGGGATCCCTCTTCTTAGAATGACCACTGACTTTGGGTATTCTCTTTCGGGTTGTGGCCCTTGCTGGGCTGAACCATTGAAACTCTGGTGACCACGGTAGTTTTGGCTGTGGTGTGCGAGGAGACCTTCTCAGGACTCTGGCTACCAGGGGTGCGTCCGAGTCCCACATAATTGGTGGGGTAGCCCCTCCGGTGACAAAGCCACTGCCCCTACCGGTGCGGTCTGTGAGTCTGCCACAGCTGTTGGCTGAGGCTCTCTAACTTTAGGGCGGTTTGCCCTTGCTGGCTGTTCCCCTTTGGATTTAAACAGCTTACACTGGTTAATGTGGAACCACTTGGTGCGGCGGGGCATCTTTATGGCGTAGACCATGGGGCTTGCCTTGTCGACAATGCTGTACGGCCCCATGTACAGTGGTTCGAAACTCCCTACCCGGGCAAAATTCCTAACCATGACCTGATCCTCTATCTCCCACTCGTGGTGCTTGCGGGGTTCTAGCAGCAGTCGGATACTCCGATGCTGTTTTCCCATGTTGCTAGCAGCCTGCCAGTGAACCTGTTTAAGGTGTTCAAACAGATTCCTGACAAAGCTGTCCCGGTTGACCTCACTGAGCTTGACCCTCTGTGAGCACCGGGTCTAGCACATGGGTGGGGATCCACATAATCCTACCAGTCATGAGCTGGTGTGGGGAATACCCCGTGCTTTTTGACTGGCTGGCTCGGATCCCCATTAGGACCAACGGTAAGACTTCTACCCACTTCTTGGGTGAGTCTCCCGTTTCCTTCCGTAGCCTTTCCTTAATGGTACGGTTTAAACGCTCCACAGGACCCGATGACTGCGGGTTGTGGGCGACGTGCCATTTCCCTTCAATGCCGAGTACCATGAGGGTCTCTTGCAGACCTGCCCGGTAAAATGACTCCCCTGGTCGGACTCCACATACTGCGGTAGGCCCCATCGTGAGAACACTTCCCTGACCAGGATCCTAGCCGTACCCAATGCAGTAGCAGTACGGCATGGGAACGCTTCCACCCACTTCGAGAACACATCCACCAGGACTAGGCAGTACTTAAAGCCTCCCTGGGCGGTGGGTAGGGGCCCAATGTAATCGACCTGGATCGATTGCCATGGTCCCTCTACCCTCCTGATGTGTCCCATAGATACCTTCCTTTTCTGGGGGTCTGGGTTGTTAGCAGCTCACACCAAACAGCCGGCACAAAACTCGCGGACCTCTTCCCTGAGTCCTGGCCACCATCCTGTCTGTTCCACCCGTTGCCAGGTGGTCTCAGGTCCGGGATGTCCCGTTCCTGGACCCTCATGGGCCAGTTGGAGGAATTCCCTTCGGTGCTGCTGCGGCACCACCCACTGCTCCCCCCTGAACAGCATGCCTTCCTTAATGGTGATGGCTGCTGTGCCGTACGGGCCCTCTATCTTTTCCCCTTTTTCCAGGGCGTTCAGGACGGCCTTGAGGACGGTATCCTGGGCTTGGGCCTGCTTTAAGTCCAGGGCCAAGGCTACCCCCTGGGTGCCTCCCTTGCTCCGGATTGCGGCTACTGGACCTGTTTGGTACAGATCCCAGAATACCCCTTCCCTGGAACCCTGTTTGGCCAGCTCGTCTGCCTTACAGTTACTCTCCCACCTGGGCTCTGTCTTTGAATGGGCCTTGACCTTATGGATATAGACCTTCCCTTCCTCCCCCACGGCCGCCATGATTTTCTCCAACAGGGGCTTTATGGTGAGGGGTCTCCCATCAGCGGAGGTATAGCCGCGACGGGACCAGATGGCCAGGTACTCCGTACACGAATTGCATGTGAACATGCTGTCCGAGTAAATCGTGTATGGGGTAGGGAACTTCTCGGGGTGTGTAACCACGTACACTACCGCAGACAGTTCAGCCTGCTGGGCGCTCATGGTGCTGGGGAGTTTAATTGCCAGGGCAATGCCTGCCTCCTGGTCATAAACTCCACACCCGGTGAGTCGCTCGCCAGCAGATACTGTGCTCGAACCGTCCACATAGATTTCGCGGCCTGTGGGGTGTATCCCGGCCTGAAAACCTATGTTGACTTCCCATACCCCTTCAATGGAACACCGGTGGGCAGTCCCTGGGTAGATCATGTTGGCTGCGAGCTTCAGCTCGCAGAGACCTTTCACCCTTAGGTCCATCTGTGAGAGAAGCAGGGTCCAGCGAGCAATACGGGCACTGCTCACTGTCCCATCTTTGATTCTCCCATCTAGGAGCATCTGGGTGGGCATGTGATGGGTGAGCAGGGTGATGGGAGATGTTCCTGTGAAGATCAATGATCTTTTCACAGCGCAGTGAGTGGCGAGGAGGTGCCTCTCACAGTTGGAATAGCCCTTCTCCACATCGGTGAGTATCCTGGAGGAGTAAACCACTGGTCTCAGCCGGTCGTGCCTCTCTTGGAGCAGCACGGCACTGAGACTGTCCCCACTGGCTGCCACCTCCAGGAAAAACTCCCTCTCCCCATCAATGACCTAGAGCCGGCGCGGTCTGCAGATCTTTCTTTAACTTGAGAAATGCTGCCTCGCAACCCTCGTCCCAGGCCCACTCTACACCATTGTGTTGGAGTCGGAGCAGAGGGGCTGCGGTGGCTGCGTAATCCTCAATGAAATCTCTGCAGTACCTGGTTAGCCCTAGAAAGGATCTCACTCCTGTGACTGTGTTGGGGGTGCTAACTCCTGCACTGCTTCCCTCCTAGCTTTGTCGATGGCCCTTTCCCCAGCGCACACAGTTAGTCCGAGGAATTTTACTTCCTGTTGGCCGATCTGTACCTTCTTTGGGTTCACTTTGAAGCCTTCTTGCCGGAGCAGCTCCAGCAGTTCAGCCAGTAGTGGACCGTGTTCCTCTCCCTCATCGGTGAACAGGAGTAGGTCATCCACATACTGTACCAACTGCCGGGGCCGGCTGAAGCCCTTCAAACAATTCGCCATGCATTGGTGAAAAATGCTAGGGCTGTTGTGGAAGCCCTGAGGTAGGCAGTTCCAGGTGTACTGTTGGCCTTTAAAAGAGAAGGCGAACTTGTACTGGTCCTCTCTTTGTAAAGGGATGGACCAAAACCCGTTGGAAATGTCCAGCACTGTGAAAGTGGTCGCAGATGCTGGGATACTTCCGATGAGGTCGGTGATGGCTGCTACCGTGGGTGCACAGGCGGGGATGTTACGGTTGAGTACCCGATAGTCCACTGTGGCCCTCCAGGAGTTGTCCGGTTTTCTAACCGGCCACAGTGGAGAGTTTACGTGGGTGGCTATCGGTCTCAATACCCCCTGTGTTACTGAAGAAGCCATGGCCTTTTCCATGTCTGCTTCCGCCTCCCTGGGGAAATTGTATTGCTTCTGTGGTCGGGTCATGGGATCCCCGCTGACACTAACCTCGACCCCGTTTACCCTCCCACAATCGTGCTTGTGAGTGGCAAATGCTGCGAGATGTGCTCGCACAAATGCCTGGTATGCCATCGGAGTGTTACTGACCATTTGTTCGAGGTCATAACCTTCCTTTGGTTTCAGGGTGCACAAGGTCCTCTTGCCCTGTTTCCCTGGGATGACTGCCACTTCACTTTCTCTGCCAGTACGTGCTCCCCACAGACAGTGGTTCCTAAGATCCACTAGAATCCTGTGGCCTGTGATAAAGTCGGCCCCCAGGATCCCCGTCCCTTCCCGCTCCCATTTCATCAGGACACAGGTCCACTTGGTGTGGAGTGCTCCTAAATGAATGGACAGCAGGATGGAGAACGAGCAGCCTGCTTGTTACCTGTAAACCCCACTAAGCTGTACGGGACCCCATTAGACAGAGGTGAGGCGGCGGGGTTGGCTGAATAGACTATGGTGCTGGAAGCTCCAGTATCTAACAGATAAGTCCCTTTCACCTTCTCCACCTCCATCCTAACGAGTGTTCTCTTCCATGCGTCGTACTCCAGGGGACACAGGTAGACAGGCTGCATTGGCTCGAGTCATAAGTCTGCGTTAGGGGGGGCAGATGGGGTTAAAGCACCAGTGGCGGTGGCTACTTTCCCCGGGCCGTTTACTGGAGCTCGGATCGCAGCCATGACCGAGTCTAACGTGGGGGGAGAGGTCGGTGCTTCGGTGCTCGGGGCAGGAGCTGGAGAGTTCTTCCCTATGTTATCCTTCCACGGATTCCTGCAGTCTTTTCTCCAATGCCAACTCTTCCCGCACCCGAAGCAGTTACGCTTCGTGTCGGAAAGGTTACCCCCTTCCTGGTGCCACTCTTTCTTTTTGCTAGGCCTTATTTCATGTACCTTTCCCTTAGGTGGGTGCTCTTCTGTCCCTCTACCGTTCCGGTAAGCCAGGGTCAGTTGCCTGACCACTGTCTCCTCGGTGACCTGGGGGTCTTTCGGGTCAAACCACAGCTCAGCCTTGGCCCTGATCCGTGGCAAGCTGTTTGCCACTAGGCTTCGGAGCCAGTGGGCCAGCTCATCCTGATTCAGGTGAGGCTAGTCGAGAACTCCATTACAGGCACTCCTGTACACAGGCCACAGTCGATCTGCGAAAGCCTGTGGGGTCTCCCCTACTAGCTGGGTTGTCTTCTCCACCCGGGAGAAGGGACTACCATCATTCATTCCCATGGCCTCCAGAACTCCCTCTCGGATAGCGGCGTATCCACCCTGCCCTCTTTTACTCTCTGCGGAGAGGGACTGGTAGATTTTGCTATCTAGGAAGAACAGGAGCATCTTTGCCATCTCGGCATCATCACAATCGTTGATGCCCGCTGCCTGTTCCATTTCCATGAAGTGGACCGAGGGGTGAGCTTGCCCAGGTGGCTTATCATAGCCCTAAGCTGTTGGGTGCCGTGCGGAGCCACGAATTGGCTTTCAAGGGGTCCTTGACCCCCACCACCGCCGGGCGGGCCGAACTTTTGCTGCCGGACCGGGCACATCGGCCCCGGCTCCGACCTTTCCTGCATTGGTTCGCCCTCCCCTCCCTGCTGCCAAACCGAGTTAAAACCCGGCGCCACAGGTGGTGGTGGTGTGCTCTCCCTGCCAGCCTCACAAATCGCCCGTCCCTCCTGCTGCCCAACCGGGTCGTTCCCAAGGCGCCACAGGTGGCGTCCGAACAGTTTCCCCCTGCCCCTCCAGATCCACCCGGGCTGCACCCGGGCTTAGTAGGCATACCATGCCTTTCGCCCTGGACAGAGCAAGGTTCAAATTCTCTATTTGTTTCTGGCAGGGGCCGTGATCTCCCGCCTCATACACCCTAATTCTTGCTATCTTGTAAGCTGCCTGGACGTCTCTCAACCTCTCCTCCTGCTCTCTTACTTGTTTGGCCAAGCGGGCGTTCTCTTCCCGTAACACCAGCTCACTGGTTTTAGCTTCGGTGACCTGACACTGAAAATATTCCTGCCTGTTCCTATGTGTTTCCACTAACTGCATTTTTTCCTGATTTCGGGTGGTTAGTTCATTCAGTAATGTTTCCCCTGCTAGGGCCCTTGCTTGAGACAGCTGAGCAGACTCCTGCAGCTCTGCCTTAAGTCCCTCAACATGTTTGTCTAACAGCTGGATCTGTCACTGGGAACAGATCAACCAGATGGCTTTCTCCACAGATTTCTTGTGGTCTTTGCTCTCAGTCCATTTAGCTGCAGCGTCTATTGGACACTCAGCACGCAACAGACTGAGTACCCATTTCTTGATTATGTTCACTTTCTCGAACACATAAGAGGAAATCCTCTCTTCCATCTTGGTTCTCTCCTCAAAAACAGTGTCCACTGCATCACATCCCTTTTGCCAAGGTCAGCTTCACCTCTGACTTCTGAGCGGTTCGAATCGTTCCCACTCCCTTACATAGATACATAGAAGATAGGAGCAGGAGTAGGCCATCCGGCCCTTCGAGCCTGCTCCGCCATTTAATGAGATCATGGCTGATCCTTCAATTCAGTATCCCGTCCCCGCCTTCTCTCCGTAACCCTTAACCCCTTTTGCCTGTAGAAATATATCTAATTCCCTCTTAAATATATTTAATGAGCTGGCGTACACTGCCCTCTGTGGCAATGAGTTCCACAGGTTCACCACTCTCTGAGTGAAGAAATTCCCCCTCATTTCTGTCCTAAATGGTTTAGCCCTTATCCTTAAATTATGTCCTCTAGTTCTGTTCTCACCCGCCAAGGGAAACATTCCTTCTGCATCTAATCTGTCTAGACCTGTCAGAATTTTATACACTTCTATGAGGTCCCCTCTCAATCTTCTAAACTCCAGTGTGTACATCCCTAAACTACATAGTCTCTCCTCATAGGTCAATCCCGCCATTCCTGGTATCAGCCTGGTGAATCGCCGCTGCACCCCCTCCATGGCAAGAACATCTTTCCTCAGATGAGGCGACCAAAACTGTACACAGTACTCGAGGTGTGGTCTCACCAGTGCCCTGTACAGCTGCAGCAAGGTATCCCTGTTCCTGTATTCCAACCCTTTTGCTATGAAGGCCAGCATACCGTTTGCCTTCTTGACCGCCTGTTGCACCTGCATGCTCGCCTTCAGTGACTGGTGTACAAGAACACCCAGGTCTCTCTGTACTTCCCCCTCTCCCAATTTATTGCCATTTAAATAATAATTTGCCCTCCCGTTCCTGCACCCAAGGTGGATAACTTCGCACTTGTCCACATTATAGTGCATCTGCCATTTATCCGCCCAATCACCCAGTCTGTCCAAATCGCTCTGGAGCTTCCTGGTCTCCTCCTCTGAGCCCACCCCCCCTCCTAGTTTAGTGTCGTCTGCAAATTTGGAAATGCTGCATTCGACTCCCTGATCCAGGTCATTAATATAAATTGTGAACAGCTGGGGACCCAGGACAGATCCCTGTGGTACCCCACTTGTTACTGCCTGCCATTCAGAAAATGAGCCGTTTATTCCAACTCTCTGTTTTCTATCTGACAGCCAGTTCTCTATCCACGTCAATACTTTCCCCTTTATCCCATGAGCTTCAATTTTCCATGCTAATCTTTTATGTGGGACCTTATCGAAGGCCTTTTGGAAGTCCAGGTACACCACATCTACTGGCTCTCCCCCATCTATTTTACCAGTTACTCCCTCAAAAAATTCCAATAGATTAGTCAAGCACGATTTACCCTTTGTAAATCCATGTTGACTCTGTCCTATCCTGTCCCCATTTGCTAAGTGCTCAGCTATTTCATCCTTAATGATGGACTCCAGCATTTTGCCCACAACTGATGTAAGGTGCCCACAACTGATGCCCACAACGGTTCTAGACCTTGGACTTATTTGGGGGTTGTGACAAAAAGTGCAGCAGACAACTGGTTTTGATGCAAGAACTTTGATCTTTATTGAAGAAAGTAAAACACAACACAAACACTCTTAACACTCTAAAAGTGGGGAACACTTCGGTACAAGCGAGGGAAATAACATTAGAAGAATACTTCACCCCTCCCAATCCCACTTCGCTAGCTAGGTTGGACTCCAGAGGATCAGGGATGATACTCACCAGAATCCTTGACAGTTAGGTTAGTTCGCGGTTTTGGGGTTCACTCTATATGTCGGTTGGTGTCTGCTGTACCCCGTACGCGGTAGAGGACTTCAACTGCGTATCTGGTCAGTCTTTGCGAGTCCGCTGATGCGGTAGGGTGCGTATTGGATTTATCAGGTGAGTACCACTTTTCTTTGGTTAGAAGTAGGGTTTAGAGTTTTTTTAAGGGAAATTCTTACCCAGGGGTAAGTCAGGAGTAGATTGTAGAGTGGAAACTTTGCGGATCTTCGGTTTTTCTTCGAGTTGGTTTTCATTGGTCGCGGTGGCCCAAATATTGGTACTTGGTGTACGGTTGGTTGTTTTGTGAGGGCCTTGTTGCCGCGAGGTGTCCGATGGTCACTGAGGCGGTCGTTCTGGTTTCTTCTCGTGTCAGCCTACTTTGTTGGATGGTCTGGCCTTCGAGCTGTCGACCTCCTGGCTGGACACGGAATGCTGAACGGTGGTGTTGCAGAACTGTGTTGCGGAGAATGCCTCCGTCGATGTCTTCTTGTTCTTCCTTCCTCTTCTTCTTTTTCAGGTTGAGAACGGGCCTTCAATTATACCCATTGAAGCTCCCTTATCTGCGCGCCAAATCAGGTCTTGGTCTTTGTTAGATTTTGGCGGGCTCGATAACGGTAACTGGTTTGTTAAGGTGTGAAGTGGTTCCGGGATTGCCCCATCCTGTCGATTTACCACTTAATCGGAGTTTGTTTATTCTTATGTTTTAGGTTTTTCTTGGCTGGGCCTAGGATTTCTATAGAGTAGGCCGAAGTAATCTGTTTTATGCATGTCTTAATGGGCTCTGTAACTTGGGGTGGAGACTGGTTTTCCTCGGGTTTATTGTTAGGATGCTAATGTCTGATAGGAGCCGATTTAAACTCCCAGCGAGATCATGTGGTTCCCCAGACAGTTTCCATTAGCTCCAATACCCAAACTGTTTTTACAGAGGTTGATCTCACCTTCCTTCACAGCCTTTTCTCCCTTACAAGCCCAGACATGTTTTAAAAATACCAAATCTTGGTTTTTGCTCAAAATGTCCTTCGGTTAGGCCCAATGCACTTCACCACCCTGTAATAGCTAGAAAAGAGTCCAAAGTCTTTTTCCTTAGGGGTTTTCTTAGTGTTAGGGGATCTGTGAATTTTGAGAATCTTACAGTCCCCCCTCTGATACTTTACTCGCTAGAGTATCATACTGGGTGAGCAAAATTCCTGATCTCCGAGAGCCAACCTTCCCCTGTAGTTTACTTATCTAAGACCCAAAACACACATTTCCCTTTAGGTGTAGTGTTCAGATGCAGACACAGGTAAGAATTCAGTTACTTTCACATCCAAGCACGGAGGGGGTCCAGCACCCCTGCACCACTTGGAAAAACACAGTACATACATAGTAAAAAATAATACACGGTCACAAAAACTTTATATATTTTAATAAAACAACTAAGGCTTGCCCTAAACCTGGCCATAGGCTTTATTGTAATGCTGGTCCCATGCTTTCTCATGTCGGGATCGGAGCACTCTGTCCTTTCCCTTGCATTTTGTGCACAGTAAGTAGAAAACTATACCAAGCTGGCAGACCACTAAAATGTGGGAAGCCATTCTGATCTAGGAAGGGACCTCTGTATTTTCGAAAATATCCCACCAGGGTGGAATTATGATGCCCGAAATCTCGGCCCCTATCTCGACTGTCTTTTGTTCCAGAGTGTAGAAATGTTTTTGTGATACTTCTACTGCTTTGAGTAGGGCGGTAAGATGTTCAGGTAGAGGGGGAATCTTATAGCTGAAGAATGTGACATCGTTTTGCAGGTTGGTGATGTTTTCCCTGACAGTGAGGTGAACAGTGGAGGGTTCAGGAATGGGGACAATCCGTTCCTGGGCCACTTGAACTTCTGCCTCGGGTTTAAAGCAGAAACTGCTGTCACTCACCGGACACCAAATGTGCTGTCCATGCTGGTGGGGCTTGTGTCAATATGTCCCACCCCCTATGAATGCTGCCTGTGGGGGAACATGGCCTTGTGCCATTACCTCCATGGTACAGTTGATAGGCCGTGCGCCAGCAGCTTTAAAGCTGCACTGTGGTCTAGAATAGGCATTCAAGTGCTGGGGACACAATATTATGTGTGCACCCCGGCTCCGGCACCCGGAGAGGTCAGTACCTGTCATAGCGTGCTCCCACTTTATGACATAAGGTGGGACTGCTGCGAAATGGACGTGTGCACCCCCTTGAATGATCTCAATGTTCTCCACCCTGTATACTGGTGCGGGTCGAGCTGTCCCACCCATGACCGGCATCCTCACTACTATCATAATATGATAGAATTCTTCATTAAGATGGAGAGTGAAGTAGTTGACTCAGAGACTAGGGTCCTGAATTTAAATAAAGGAAACTACGATGGTATGAGGCGCGAATTGGCTAGGATGGACTGGGGAACGTTACTTAAAGGGTTGACGGTGGATAGGCAATGGCAAACATTTAAAGATCGCATGGATGAACTACAGAATTTGTTCATCCCTGTTTGGCATAAAAATAAAACAAAAAAGGTGACTCAACCGTGGCTAACAAGGGAAATTAGGGATAGCATAAGATCCAAGGAGAGGACATATAAATTGGCCAGAAAAAGCAGCAAACCTGAGGATTGGGAGCAGTTTAGGATTCAGCAAAGGAGGACAAAGGGATTAATTAAGAGGGGGAAAATAGAGTATGAGAGTAAGCTTTCAGGGAACATAAAAACTGACTGTAAAAGCTTCTATAGATATGTGAAGAGAAAAAGATTGGTGAAGTCAAGCGTAGGTCCCTTGCAGTCAGAATCAGGGGAATTTATAATGGGGAACAAAGAAATGGCAGACCAATTAAATACATACTTTGGTTCTGTCTTCACAAAGGAGGACACAAATAACCTCCCAGAGATGTCGGGGAACATAGGGTCTAATGAGAGGGAGGAACTGAATGAAATCAGTATTTGTAGGGAAATGGTATAAGGGAAATTGACGGGATTGAAGGCCGATAAATCCCCAGGGCCTGATAATCTACATCCTAGTGTACTTAAGGAAGTGGCCCTAGAAATAGTAGATGCATTGCTGGTCATCTTCCAAAATTCTATAGACTCTGGAACAGTTCCCATGGATTGGAGGGTAGCTAATGTAACCCCACTATTTAAAAAGGGTGGTAGAGAGAAAACGGGGAATTACAGACCGGTAAGCCTGACATCGGTAGTGGGGAAAATGCTAGAGTCCATTATAAAAGATGTAATAGCAGAGCACTTGGAAAACAGTGACAGGATCGGACAAAGTCAACATGGATTTACAAAAGGTAAATCATGCTTGACTAATCTACAGGGTGTAACTGGTAGAATAGATAAGGGAGAACCAGTAGATGTGGTGTATTTGGACTTTCAGAAGGCTTTCGATAAGGTCCCGCAGAAGAGATTAGAGTGCAAAGTTAAAGCACATGGGATTGGTGGGGGTAAGGTACTGACTTGGATAGAAAACTGGTTGGCAGACAGAAAGCAAAGAGTTGGAATAAACGGGTCTTTTTCCGAGTGGCAGGCAGTGACTAGTGGGGTACTGCAGGGATCGGTGCTAGGACCCCAGCTATTCACAATATATATTAATGATCTAGACGAGGGAACTAGATGTAATATCTCCAAGTTTGCAGACGACACAAAGCTGGGTGGGCGTGTGTGCTGTGAGGAGGTTGCAGAGAAACTCCAGTATGATTTGGACAGGTTGGGGGATTCGGCAGATGCATGGCAGATGCATGGATAAATGCGAGGATATCCACTTTGGTGGCAAAAACAGGAAGGCACATTATCTGAACGGCAATAGATTGGGAAAAGGGGAAGAGTAACGAGACCTGGGTGTCCTTGTGCACCAGTCGCTGAAGGTACGCATGCAGGTGCAGCAGGCGGTTAAGAAGGCAAATGGTATGTTGGCCTTCATAGCGATTTGAGTACAGGAGCAAGGATGTCTTGCTGCAGTTGTACAGGGCCTTGGTGATACCACACCTTGAGTATTGTGTGCAGTTTTGGTCGCCTTATCTGAGGAAGGATGCTCTTGCCATGGAGGGAGTGCAGCGAAGATTCACCAGACTGATACCTGGGATGGCAGGAATGATGTATGAAGAGAGATTGGGTCGATTAGGCTTATATTCGCTAGAGTTTAGAAGAATGAGAGGGGATCTCATTGAAACTTATAAATTTCTAACAGGACTAGACAGACTAGATGCAGGAAGGCTGTTCCCGATGGCGGGAGAGTCCAGAACCAAGGGTCACATTCTAAGGATAAGGGGTAAGCCATTTAGGACTGAGAGGAGGAGGAATTTCTTCACCCAGAGAGTGGTGAACCTGTGGAATTCTCTACCACAGAAGGCAGTTGAAGCCAATTCATTAAATATCTTCAAGAAGGAGTTAGATATATGTCTTAAGGCTAAGGGGATCGAGGGATATGGGGAGAAAGCAGGGACAGGGTACTGAATTTGGATGATCAGCCATGATCGCATTGAATGGTGGAGCAGGCTCGAGGCGCCCAATGGCCTACTCCTGCTCCTATTTTCTATGTTTCTATGTTTCTATGACAGTCACTCTCACCTCACCTCTGGAATTCAGCTCTTTTGTCCATGTTTGGACCAAGGCTGTAATGCGGTCAGGAGCCAAGTGGTCCTGACGGAAACCAAACTGGTCATCGGTGAGCTGGTTATTTGTGCTTTGTTAGTGCCGCTTGATAGCATTGTCGATGACAGCTTCCATCACTTTGCTGATGATGGAGAGATGGCTGAAGGGATGGTAACGGGCTGTTGGATTAGTCCAGCTTTTTGTGGACTGTACAAACCTGGCCAATTTACCACTTTGTCGGGGACATGCCAGTACAGGAACAGCTTGGATAGTGGTGCAGCTAGTTCTGAACACAGGTCTTCAGCTCTGCAGCCGCGATGTTGTCAGAACCCATAGACTTTGCTGTATCCAGTGCGCTGTACCGTTCTTGATATCACGTGGAGTGAAGTGAATTAGCTGAAGACTGGCTTCTGTGATGGTCGGACCTCAGGAGCAGGCCGAGATGCATCATCCATTTGGCACTTGTGAGTGAAGATGGTTGCGAAGGCTTCAGCCTTGTCTTTTTCACTCACGTGCTGTGCTCCACCATCATTGAGGATGTGGATGTTCAAGGACACTCCTCCTCCCGTTACTTGTATAATTGTCCATCACCATTCCCGACTGGATGTGACAGGACTGCAGAGCTTTGATCTGATCCATTGGGTGTGGGATCGCTTAGCTCTGTCTATAGCATGCTGCCTCCGCTGTTTAACATGCATATAGTCCTGTGTTGTAGCTTCACCAAGTTGATTTCTGATTTTCAAATACACCTGGTGCAGCTCCTGGAATGCTCTTCAACACTCCTTATTGAACCAGGGCTGGTTTGATGGTAATGGTAGAATGAGGGATATGCCAGGCCATGAGTTTACAGATTATGGTGGAATACAATTCTGTTGTAGCTGATGGCCCACAGCGCCTCATGGATGCCCAGTTTTGAGCTGCTAGATGTGTTCTTAATCTATCCCATTTAGCACGGTGGTAGGGCCACACAACATGATGAAGGGGTGTCCTCAGTGACTCGCTAGTACCATGATTGACCGAGCTGGCTGAGTCCTGAAGGACATAGCAGCCAGACTGGTTCACGGCAGGTGGTGAGAGAACAAACACGAGCCACTACCGAGCCACACTTGGTGATGAACATTGAAGTCCCCCACCCAGAGTACATTCTGTGCACCAGCAGCCACAGTGCGCCGGATGAGGAAGGAATAAATGTTTAAGATGGTGGATGGGGAGCTGATTAAGCAGCCTGCTTTCCCCTGGATTGTGTCGAGCTTCTTGAGTGTTGTTGGAGCTGCAACCGTCCAGACAAGTGGAGAATATTCCATCACACTCCTGACTTGTGCCTTGTAGGGGGTGGAAAGGCTTTGGGGAGTCAGGAGGTGGTGAGTCACTTGCACAGAATACCCAGCGTCTGACTAGCTCTTGTAGCCACAGTATTTATTTGGCTGATCTAGTTAAGTTTTTTGTCAATGGTGACCCCAGGATGTTGATGGTGGGGAATTCAACGATGGTAATACCATTGAATGTCATGGGGAGCTGGTTAGACTCTCTCTTGTTGGAGATGGTCATTGTCTGGCACTTGTGTGGCACAAATGTTACTTGCCACTTATCATCCCCTACCTGCATGCTATCCAGGTCTTGCTGCCCGTGGACACAGACAGCCTCATTGGGCCAAAAATTCGGCACTTGCCGGGTGAGTACGCGTTGTGTACGCACCCATAAGCTCCTGAAGTGCCGGTTTCCTGCATGCACTGCGCATGCGCGGGAAACCGGAACTTCCGGTCTCGTGAAGGGAGGGGTTCAGAGGTGAACCGCGTGCACGGGAGAGGCTGCGCACACGCAGCGAACTTAGGTTTTTTTTTCAGGTTTCTCCGGGAAGGTAAGTATGGAAGAAGCTGCGCTTTAAAAAGGAGGCGCAGGACCTGTTTTTAACAAGGTAAGTGGTTAATTAATTACAATTAAAAAAAATTTCAACAGGTTTATCTTTTTTAGATACTTTAAAGAAAGGTAAGTTTATTTTTAGCACTGTTAAAAAGTATTTTAATTTTTTCAAAAATTTAAATTTTTGTTTAAAGTAGTTAATTTATTCAACTTATAGTTTTATTAAAAATGTGATAGTTTTTTTTCAATTTATTTGAAGTTTAGGTGTTGTTTTGGGGCCGATTTCAATTCATCGATTTGAGAGGTCTTCCTGTCAAATCTATGAATGAAAGATGGTCTGCTGCCATTGGCTCTCCATGGCCCACGTGATCCCAAGGGACGCATCGCACTAACTACGCCCCTGGGATACACAAGCACTGCGCGCCGGCAGCTGCAGGAGGCCCAGGAGCTGAAGTCCCCGTGGGCTCAGAGGTCAACGGCAGTCGCGGTAGGTAGGTGCGCGCGTGGTCATTGAACCCGTGGGAAGCCAGGGAGCCTAATTTCTGGGCCAATATCTGACGAATTGCGAATGTAACTGTGTAACTGCTGCAGCGATGAGCTGGAGCTGAGATGATTGGCCTACAATAACCACAGGCAACTTCCTTTGTGCTAGATATGACACCATCCAGTGGAGAGTTTTCACCCGATCACCATTGACTTCAGTTTTACTCGGGCTCCTTGGTGCCACACTCGGTCAAATGCTGCCTTGATGTCAAGGACAGTCACTCTCACTTCACCTCTGGAATTCAGCTCTTTTGTCCATGTTTGGCCCAATGCTGTAATGAGGTCAGGAGTCACGTGGCCCTGGCGGAAAGCAAACTGGGCATCAGGGAGCAGGTTATTTGTGCTTTGTTAGTGCCTCGTGATAGCATTGTCGATGG
>JASTWF010001925.1:0-51000 GCA_030390025.1 Squalus acanthias | reverse complement strand
TTAGAGGTTTTAGCATCCTGTGTTATCAGTGATATTAGTGGAGTTAGCAACCTGTGTTATCAGTGATATTAGTGGAGTTAGCACCCTGTTTTATCAGTAATATTAGTGGAGTTAGCACCCTGTGTTATCAGTGATATTGGTGGAGTTAGCACCCTGTGTTATCAGTGATATTAGAGGTTTTAGCATCCTGTGTTATCAGTGATATTAGTGGAGTTAGCACCCTGTGTTAACAGTGATATTAGTGGGGTTAGCACCTTGTGTTATCAGTGATATTAGTGGAGTTGGCACCCTGTGTTATCAGTGATATTAGTGGAGTTAGCACCCTGTGTTATCAGTGATATTAGTGTAGTTAGCACCCTGTGTTATCAGTGATATTGGTGGAGTTAGCACCCTGTGTTATCAGTGATATTAGAGGTTTTAGCATCCTGTGTTATCAGTGATATTAGAGGTTTTAGCATCCTGTGTTATCAGTGATATTAGTGGAGTTAGCAACCTGTGTTATCAGTGATATTAGTGGAGTTAGCACCCTGTTTTATCAGTAATATTAGTGGAGTTAGCACCCTGTGTTATCAGTCATATTAGTGGAGTTAGCACCCTGTGTTATCAGGGCTATTGCTGGAGTTACCACCCTTTGTTTTCCTGAGTGTGAGAGGTTTTAGCACCCTGTGTTATCCGGGATGTGAGAGCACCCTGTGGTACTATCCTGTATATATGTAGCTGATTCATATGGAGATCCCCATCTTGCGGATATGTTGCCAGTCTCCAAAAGGTTGCTTATCCGACTGGACAGTGGTCATCTGCTGCAGAAATGTAACTTCAGTGTCGCTTGTGTCATTCAATATCATGATGTTACACAAGAGAACACATGGTCTACCACCAGTCATGCTTTCCCTCTTGAATTCCCAAAGTCGAGAAGTATATTTGTGCTGTGATACTTTCCAGTGCCAGGATTACCAGTGTAAAGAATACCTGTGCTCCGGTTAATGTGAAAAAGGAAAACACTTTCCATGCACGTTAACCTTTGTTCAGCCCCTATCCAAATCTTTTTAATTGCATAACATGTTAGTACTTGTGATTGCACAGGGAAATGGACTTTTACTATTGCAACATCTCCAACCTCAACCGTTTCCTGGAGTCATCGTGCGCTTTCACTTGCCCTTTCGTTTGTCCTTTCGCCTGGGCAAGTGTGGTATTGGTCTCTCGCAGTGCTGTAACCAGCTGGGCGACAAACCTATGGGCAATAATGGACTAGCAGTCAGTATCTGCCTGATCCTTCAGTGCAAACAGCACCTGTTCTGACAGTTACATCTATAGTCATTGCTATAAATGGCGAAATGCCCATGATCCTATCTGGCCTCACTTGCAGACTCATTAGTATTCCAGACAATTGGACATCCCAGTCCTTTCCCGACTCTTTGCACATTTTTCTCAGTGCAGCCTTTAAGATATGTTTGTAGGTTGTATTTGGCCGGATGCCTGGGGATGTAGTTTCTGTTCTACATCCAAATCTTCTATTGCCTGTTGTACTACTTGTCCTGTGAAATGTGTTCCTCTGTCTGATTCAATAAGCTGTGGCATTCCCCACTGGGAATGTTCAACAAGTACTCGAACAGCGGCGGGGAGAGAGGATGATCGGAGAGGAAAAGCCTCAATCTACTTAGAAAAATGATCTATAATGACGAAGATACAGACATTACCTTGTGGAGTCTGGGGGAGACCTACAATATAAACAACAACTTACATTTATATAGCACCTTTAACGTAGTAAACGCCCCAAGGAGATTCACAGGAGTATTAGCAAAAACAAAAGAGCTGGAGATGTTCGAGCAGGTGACCAAAAGCTTGGTCAAAGAGGTAGGTTTTGAGGAGTATCTTAAAGGAGGAAAGAGAGGTAGAGAGGTGGAGAGGTTTAGGGAGGGAATTCCAGAGCTTAGGACCTAGCCAGCTGAAGGCACGGCCACCAATGGTGGAGCGATTAAATTCGGGGATGTTCAAGAGGCCAGAATTGGCGGAGCGCAGAGATCTCGGGGGATTGTAGGGCTGGAGGAGATTACAGAGATAGACAGGGGTGAGGCTATGGAGGGATTTGAAAACAAAAATGAGAATTTTTAATTCGAGGCATTGCTTAACTGGGAGCCAATGTAGGTCAGCGAGCACAGGGAAGTTGGGTGAGTGGAACTTGGTGCAAATTAGGACACGGGTGGCAGAGTTTATGGAGGGTAGAACTACAGAGGCCGGCCAGGAGTGCATTGGAATAGTCAAGTCTAGAGGTAACAAAGGCATGGACGAGGGCTTCAGTTGCAGATAAGTTGAGGCAAGGGCGGAGCCAGGCAGTTATGGAGGTGGAAATGGGCAGTCTTAGTGATGGAGCGGATATGAGGTAGAAAGCTCAAATAGGACACCAAGGTTGTGAACAGACTTGGTCAGCATCAGACAGTTGCTACGGAGAGGGATGAAATTGGTGGCAAGAGAACGGAGTTTATGGTGTGGACTGAAGGCAAAGGCTTTGGTCTTCTCAATATTTAATTGGAGGAAATTTCTACTTATCCAGTGCTGGATGTCGGCCAAGCAGTCTGACAGTATGGAGACAGTGTCACCCTGCCACCCCCACACCCACCTCCCTGCTGTCTTCCACCTCTTCCAGGATGGTTTGTGTGGTAACACTTTTCAGCTTCCTGTATGACATCACTTCCTGTAATCAGTCCAGGATAAATACTGGACTGATCAGTTAGCTCTGGAAGAGGCATAGGGTAAGACCTCTTTTGTATGCAGCACCGTTTTAAGTTGATTAAAGCTTACATTAAGTTTACCACGCGTAAGGCTCATTCTTACGACAATTTAATCAACTTTTGAAAAACTTCGCACTCAAACTTTTTGGACGAACTCGGAGCTAAGGATCCAGGGAATCACCCATCATGGAAAACATCCTTAAACCATCGCGTCTTGACTTGGACCCAAACACCCCAGCAGCCGGTAAGGTGTGGAAACACTGGTATCGCACGTTTGAGAATTTTCTTGAGTATTGCAAAGCGGATGATAACTCAAAGTTGCGGATACTCATCAACTGTGTCACCCCGAATGTATTTCAGTATGTGGAAGACTGGGACAGTTATGAGGAGGCAATTCAGACGCTTAAGAGACTATATACTAAGACACCGAATGAGGTCTATGCTAGACATCTACTAGCTACAGCCCAACAAGGGCCGGAGGAATCCATTGATAAATTCCTCCAAGAGCTTCGCAGACTTAGTATGGACTGTAACTTTCGGGCAGCCTCAGCTGAGCTATACCGCGAAGAAATGATCCGTGATGCGTTCATCTGCGGGCTTGCCTCCCCATTTATACGCCAGCGTCTACTGGAAAGTAAGACACTTGAGCTGCAGAGAGCTTATGACCTGGCTTGCTCTCTAGATCTAGCAAAACGAAATGCAGACCTTTTTACAATGCCCAGACCTCGGTCTGCTGCCTTAACTACAGTCAGGCAATTTAAGAGGCCACAGGTGAACTCTATTAGGGAGGACTTTATCCCTGACGATCGATCTGATGACTTCACCGATGAAGAGGATGATGACCCCACTGTGGCAGCCTCTTGGCAATCTAAGAAATGCTTTTTTTGTGGGGATGAGTTTCACCCTCGGAGATTCTGCCCTGCTCGCAATGCGTTTTGCAGTCATTGCAACAAAAAGGGTCATTTTGTAAAGGTTTGCCTATCAAGAGCCTCTACGAGGGCTTATCAAGCTAAGTCCTACCGAACTGCCCCAGTAAGGGCCTATCAAGATGTTCCAACTAAAAACTATCGTGCTTCCTCTCGGGTTTTTTCTCGAAGAAACACACCTAGAATTTCAGCCACTCTTTGTGCAACGACACCAATTACAGCTGCTTGTCCTCAGAATCTATTCCATGCAGCTACAAAAGCATCAATTAAGGGACATACTTTAGATGCCTTAATTGACTCAGGTAGCACTGATAGTTTCATTAGGGAACAGACTGTTGCACAGTTAAAGCTACATGTTTTTCCATCGGACCAGGCAGTTGCGATGGCTCAGTCATCACTTAATACCAGAATTTCTGGCTTCTGTGTAGTTGAAATAATGCTTAAAGGTCACAGGTATCCCTCCACCCGGCTTTCGGTGCTCAAGGACTTATGTAGTGATCTTATCTTAGGGCTGGATTTTCAAAAGCAGCATAAGAAGCTTACCATTGAGTTCGGCGGATCCAAACCTGAACTCACTATTTCTAATATACGACCTCGATTACCGTTCTGTGCCTTGTCAGCAGCTTCACTGGATGAACCCTCACTGTTTGCCAGTATCCCTCCTCGATGCAAACCGATTATAACAAAGTCACGCCGTTTCAGTCAGGAAGACCAGTCTTTTATTGCGGCTGAGATTTCTCGGCTTTTAGCAGAGGATATCATCGAGCCTTGTTCGTCGCCATGGCGCGCCCAGGTCGTTATTGTTAAGAACCCTCTACAACCTCACAAGAAACGGCTGTGCATTGACTATTCACAGACCATCAATCAGTATACGGACTTGGACGCATACCCATTGCCGCGCATCGATGATATGGTTAATAAATTGGCTGAGTACACGGTGTTCTCGACTTATGATCTGAAAAGCGCCTATCATCAGGTACCCTTGAAGGTCTCAGACAAGCAGTATACAGCCTTTGAAGCCAATGGGCGGCTGTATCAATTTCGTCGCCTCCCCTTTGGGGTCACTAATGGAGTGGCTGTCTTCCAGCGAGCAATGGATGACCTGGTCAAACAGGAAGACTTGAAGGATACGTTTCCTTATCTGGACAATATTACTGTCGCAGGTCGCAATCAGCAGGAACATGACGCCAATCTCCAACGATTTTGGGATGCACTCCAGCACCGTAATTTGACATTGAATGCGGCTAAATCCATTGAGTCACAACCAACTATCAACATCCTTGGCTATTGTGTGGGCAATGGCATCATTAAACCTGACCCTGAAAGGCTTCGCCCACTCCAAGAACTCCCGCCACCTAAGAATCCGGCCTCCTTGCGCCGGGCCCTCGGCCTGTTTGCATACTATGCGAAATGGATTCCTAACTTCTCGGACCGAATCCAACCTCTACTGAAGGCCAGCACATTCCCACTAGACACAACGGCTGTTGCAGCCTTTAACCTCCTGAAAAAGCAGTTGGAGAAAGCGGCTCTTCACTCCATTGATGAGAGTCTTCCTTTCGTGGTTGAGTGTGATGCCTCGGAGGTGGCAATCTCAGCCACTCTGAATCAGGAAGGTCGTCCGGTGGCATTTTTGTCCAGGACTTTTCAAGGGGCTGAGCTACATTATCCTCCAGTCGAGAAAGAAGCTACAGCCATCATAGAGGCAGTACGGAAGTGGAGTCATCTCCTGGCTCGCCAGCACTTTACCTTAATCACGGACCAGCGATCGGTCGCCTTCATGCTCGATAATCGAAAACGGACCAAAATTAAAAATAATAAAATCCAGCTTTGGCGGCTGGAATTGGCCTCTTTTGGTTACACCATCCACTACCGACCTGGCAAGGAGAATGTGGCTCCGGATACCCTCACACGAGCATTCTGCTCCGCCATGGCACCCTCTACGCTCGTAGACATCCATGATGGGTTGTGTCATCCAGGCGTTACTCGCATGCTGCACTTCGTGCGGTCCCGAAATCTCCCATTCTCTACCGGGGATGTAAAGAAGATGTGCTCGGACTGCAGAGTCTGTGCGGAATTGAAACCTCGGTTTTTTCCGCCCCTCGGGTGGTATACTCATACATGCGACCCAGCCAATGCAAAGGCTTAGCATCGATTTTAAGGGGCCGTTGCCCTCTTCGACTCGCAACACTTATCTATTAACAATGGTTGATGAGTATTCTCGTTTTCCGTTTGCCTTTCCCTGCCCCAATATGCTGACAACCACGGTTATCAGCTGCCTTGAACAGGTATTTGCTTTCTGTGGCATGGCATCCTATGTTCATTCAGATCGGGGCCCTTCTTTTATGTCGGGAGAACTCAAGGCCTATCTCTCGGAACGGGGTATTGCTGCCAGCAAAACGACGCCTTATCATCCGGTTGGGAATGGGCAAGTCGAGCGTTTTAACGCTATCATCTGGAATGCGGTACGTCTGGCTTTGAGATCTCGGGGCCTACCCAACCAGCAATGGGAAGCAGTACTTCCAGACGCATTACACTCCACACGGTCCCTCCTTTCGACCGCCACAAATACGACGCCTCATGAACGGTTCTTCCGATTTCAGCGTCGCTCATCCTATGGGACATCTCTCCCGTCGTGGCTGACTACACCGGGACCAGTGCTACTCCGAAGATATGTCCGGGCGTCTAAGAATGACCCCCTGGTAGATGAGGTTGAGCTCACTGACGTCAACCCTACCTACGCCTATATTCGGTATCCTGACGGTCGGGAATCTACCGTGTCATTGCGGGATCTGGCTCCCTGCCCGCCGAAACATAGAGGGACACCAGGGGATGATATTGTACCAGGCACATCTCTGGGCTTGCCAGGTGCCTCTCATCATGATCGGGATCTAACGCCGGCTGGTACCTCACTCCAGCGTGCCGACCTGGGGCAGACTGACTATGAGCCCGTCGGGGCTCGCACGCGCAGCCACGATCAACCCTGTACCGTACGCTCAGAAACGGATCTGCCACAGCCCTGCCCGACACCCATTCGGGTACCAGTACACGGTCAGGATCGTTCTGACCCCTCACAGAGCGGGCTGGAGCACTCGGACTCTGGTCCATGGCCCGCAGCGGGTAAACGGGCTAGGGGCCCTCTACCGCTACGAGAACCCAAATGGGTGCGGCTCTCCCTCATCCAACGGCTACGAAATGGAGGGAGCATTCCGGCCTCCTAATCTTTTGGGGGGGGAGAATGTGGTAACACTTTTCAGCTTCCTGTATGACATCACTTCCTGTAATCAGTCCAGGATAAATACTGGACTGATCAGTTAGCTCTGGAAGAGGCATAGGGTAAGACCTCTTTTGTATGCAGCACCGTTTTAAGTTGATTAAAGCTTACATTAAGTTTACCACGCGTAAGGCTCATTCTTACGACAGTTTGCAAGTTCTCCTCTGAAAAACTTGCTACCCTTTATCGTGGTGGCACCCTGTCATGGTGCCCAGTGGGCAGAGTTGGCATTCTACTGCTCATGGTGCTGCCTAAATGGACTGAAGATGAGGGTGAGAGATGCCCTGAGAGATTTGATCCAAAGAGGCCGTGAAGAATTGCTGCCGCCTTCCTTTATTGCCCACCAGTGTCTGTTGAAGCCTGGAGTCTGTAGTGAGTTTGTAAAGGCTACACCACTTCTGCATGCAGGTTTCCCGAGGGCAGAGCTGCTCACTCCACTTCTACGTGTGACTTATTCCAGAGCTTACACCGGGTGAAATGCAAAGGAGCATACCCAGGAAACTTGTGTGTATCTTCTTCTAGAAACTTAAAAGCAGCGTAACTAACATTGAAGAAATTCAGGGCCTATTTCTTTTTCAAACATTTGTGCTCCTCTTCGGGGGTCCTGGTCTCAATTCTAGCCTGGACCTCCTGGTGGTTCCCACAATGCCATTTGTTAGAGAGGTACACCTGGTCTGAGCACACATGTCTTCACGTACCGTATGCTGGGTCCCAGAGAAGGCCTGTGGTGGGTGAACTCCCGAGGTAGGGTTTCCTCACCCGATGGTGACAATCTTTAGAGTGGGTGGATCTCCATTGCCAACAGCCATAGGGAAACCTCTGGGTGAGGCTGGAACCTGGTGGAACCCAGCAGAACCAGATTCCAGCCTAGTTTAAGGCGCTTCCAATGGAGTCCTGCGGGTTCTATAAAGGGTGGGTGATCTGCTCTACCCAAATAACGCAGACAGCGAAAATGGAAATCCACCCACATGATTGTGTTGCTCGGGGCGTTATAAAATTATCCTTTCTACTAACATACAAATGGCATTCCATATTATTTCAGACTATCCTACTGGAGCAAAGGGCCCTTATTTTGCCAGGGCCTGGAAATTATGTTTTTTAGATTGTAAACTGTAAAAGGTCACAAGAGGTCAGATCTTTTCTATATAAGTTATTTAAAACTGAATGGCCCAGAAATTGGAGTTCGATGGTTGCCGCGGGGGTAAGGATCCCCCGCGATATCGCACTCCACGCCTGCCTTTATGGTTTTGGCCCACACGAACTTCAGTTCCTGGGCCTCTCCCTGGTGCCGGCGCGCAGTGTGTGCGTGTCCCAGAGGCGCAGTTAGTGCGATGCGACCTCTGGGATCACGTGGGTCAGTTAGAGCCAATGGCAGCACACCATCTTTCATTCATAGTTTTGACAGGAAGAGCTGTCAAAACTATGAATACAACAAGCCCCCAAAAGAACAGCTAAACCTCAATTAATTTTTTTTAAAAAGCCATCACATTAATAAAATAACTATAGTTAAATAAATTAACCACTTTAAACAAAAATTAAAATTTTTGAAAAAATGTAAATTCTTTTTAAAAGTTATAAAAATAAACTTACCTTTCTTTAAAGTCTCTAAAAAAGATAAACCTGTTGAAAAAAATTTAAAATAATACTTAATTAACTACTTACCTTGTTAAAAGGGGGTCTTACGCCTGCTTTCTTCATGTGTAAAATCTTCAATACTTACCTGCGCGTTCAAACCTGAAAAAAAAACTAAGTGTGCTGCGTGCGCGCAACCTGTAGCGCGCACGCAGTTCACTTAGGAACCGCCCCCTTCGCAATACCCGAAGTGCCGGTTTCCCGCGCATGCGCAGTGCATGCAGGAAACCGGCACTTCGGGACCTAATACGCGAGAGTACACAGTGCATAATCTCCCGTATTAGGTCTAATTTTCGGGCCAATGTGTTCAATGAACATCTCTACTTTGGGGCATTTTACTAGAAATGTCTGTCATACAATCCCATTTCTGCATATTTTGGCACAAGTACTTTGAAAGCCTGTGGTAGTGTAGGGTCTAAATTAGGGACAAACAGCTGCACAATCTAATATGGCTGATGGTTAAGGGTTGCAATTCTTGCCTTGTCAGTATGTTCTGTACCTGCACCCACCTTAAACTAACACTAACAGCAGGCAGGACCTATATGGGCACATGACCCAGCACCCACATCACAACTGAAGGTTATGTCACAATGAAAACCATGACAAGCCACAGGGTGGACATAAAACAGCAAAGTGGCACAAAATGTGTATCTTTACACAAGAGAAACACGGAGAGTTTTAAAAAAGTGAGCTCACCAAACCCATCTCAATCTAAGAAGATCACTGGAGAATGGGTTAGAAATACTGTGTAAAGGAACAGCGTCAGAGAGTAAAGAGACAAAGTCATCCAAAGGAGAGTTCAGACTGTGAGTGAGTGAATGAAGACAGTCTTTAATTTATAATTAGCCATTTATATGGTTAAAAAGTAGAAGTTTCTTCACAGTGAAGAGCAGTTACTACTTAGGACAAACAACAGAACCAAGCTATTTGGAGTATCTCAGACAGCTGAGGGTCTGAATTCTAAGAGGACACGTCCTTAATGAGAGTGATTTCTGCAATACTGAAGAGAGGAGTTTTAGCCTTTGAGTCCCAGGCTGTAGCAAGATTCCTAAAATGTGTGGCAACGTGAAATCATACTGCATTTCCCTCTTAAAGATGGCTGCTGATAAAGACATACATTCTCAACAGAACATATCAACAATCCTACATGAACTGGGATCTAAACACCCCAAAAGTGTGTTAATGGCCTGCTATGAGTATCTGTCCCACCACACCATGCTGCCAGTTGTACAGAGTGTTGTAATTTTGGAGTGCATGACAATGATTACCAAGGACACGCTTCATCGAATTGACAAAGGGCTAGCTAAGAAAGTTATCTCTTTGGCTACACTGTGGATGACTAAGTTAACAGGGGCACATGTTGAAAGCCAGGAAGCTGCATGCAATCTCCTGGTTGCGTTGAGCTTCAGGTTTATTAATGAAGTTATCCAGGTGACGATGGAGGATTTCAAGCAAGGACGTCTGCCACATGTGTACATGGTGAAGACCTTGACAAGGATGTCCACGGAAAATGTGTATGGTATGGTGCCTCTGTTGAAATCAGTCTTAGAGACTATGTTTCCAGTTCTCCATGGACTAAAGCAGGATGAGCTGAAATCTGTATCTGCCTTAGCTGCAGGTAGTTTTAGCAAGAGCATCCTGATCTATCTGAGAAACGTGGAGAAGGCCCCAGACCCTACTTTGACTAAACGCACTTTTGAAACCATGGTGCACATTGTCTATACCTTGCTGTTCAAGGAGTGGCTTGAGAAGGAGACATCCAAATTGACCATTCCAGTCGTGGAGTCTCTAGGCTATGTGACCTTACTGCTGCCTAAGTACAAACTTGAGAAAGAGCTGCCCTGCATAATTCCAGGCATTCTGTCTCTCTACACAAAATACCCAAGGCATTTTCTCATCACACAGTCTCTGTGCCGTGTACTGGAAGCTGCCATGGATATGAAGTGTCTGGGGCTAAATACACAGTTGGACAGTTTGCTTAACAATCTTCACCAGCAGATTTGCATTCCAGTGAATTTTAATAACTATCTCACTGTGAAGAACCAAAGTGAGGTCCTTTGCTGTTTCACAGTTCTGGCCCCAGCTTATGCAGATTCACTGGTTGAATTCCTCTTACACAAGTTAGACAAGGATAATGAACAAATGAGAATTGGAGCACTAAGTGCACTGAGGCACCTCATCAGGTTGGACTCCTCACACTTGGCGAGCAAGAAGGCTCAGATTGTGGCTGCCATGAAACGAATGCTTCTAGACAAGAACAGCAATCAGGAGAAGAAGCTAATCGCCCAGGTAATATGTGCCATGGCCCAGCAACGTTACCTTGAGCCAGAGGGAGGAAAGGCAATGGTGGAATTCCTCATTCAACAGTGCGTTGTACCCATTGATTCAGGGGCCCCAATAGCACCCAGCCATCAACTGGATCAGGTGACAGATAAGGAATTAGTTAGAATATGTGAAACAGTGATGTTTATGATCACAGGTGCATCGAAGATGGAGACTATTCTCTGGCCAATCTTACTCAAGACTGTCACCATGACCCAGTACACCAAGGCTCTATCAACAAAGCTGAGCCTAATAAAGACTGTGACTCTGATAGCTCGATCCCTACATTCAAATCGCCAGAGAGTTTCCTTCAACTTCAGTAGAAAGCGGGAGCTGCTGACATTCATGCAGAACTTTATCGAGGCCGAGTCACCAGAGATGCTGCAGAGCCCTGTTCGACAGTTTGCCATGAACGCCTGCACACATCTCATACAACTAGTAACTGAATTAGATAATAATGAGACTGCAGAATTAATTCAAACCTGCTTGACCAGCACTTTCAGCTTGATACCGTCAGAGTCCCCCAAGGACCGAGACACAAATGGCAACACCAAAGAGACCGAGACACTTTACGCTGAAACCTTTACTGCCCTGCTAAGTCTCCTGAAGCAAATCCTACTTCAGAACCTGTCCCCTGAAGGTCTTCAGGTAATATTCAAGGAGATTGAGGAGTGGATAATATCAACAAAGGATCATGAGCGAGAGAGAGCTATGCACACTACCTTAGAACTGCTGAAATGCTACTTGGATAGGCTTAATGTTCAAAATGTAGTGCCGCTGAATTACTTGGGGACACTGATCGGACTACTGATGCCACGCTGTGCAGATCCATTGCTTCCCATCCGGCAGATGGCTCTGGACAGTTTGTGCATAATCCTGTCCATTCCATTATCTTCTGAAGGAACTAATCTGGATCAGCAAAAGGAGCAGCTGGAGATTCTGAAAAGCATCAGGGAACTGTTAGTTAACCCTGACAGTTCAGTACTCTATCAAATATGCTGTCAGATTTCAGAGGTGATTTCAAAGTGCTTGCCCCGTGATCAGCTGGGAAACGTGCTCTTCATGACCTTCAAAGGTCTGGCCGACCAACACCTCAGCTGTTCCAGTGCAGCCGCTGTCCTCGTGAAAACCATTATTAAAAGGCATGGCAGTGAACTTCGGTATCAGGTCTCGGAGATACTGGAAGCGCTGAGGGTTCAATTGCAGTCAATCCCTTACAAGGAGGTGGCATTTTCAGTTCGAAGTAGTGTTGCCACTCTGGCTTCACACAACACACCAACAGTTGTGTCCTGTCTCCTCAGCTACCCTGTTCCTTTAGACAAGTATGTCAGTGACATATGGAAATTACTGGCAGCGGTGACAAAATTGGCTGTGAGTACAATGAAAGAGCTGCTGGACAAACTGAACATACAGTTACGATTTGAGAACAGCAGATTCTGCTCCGTCGGTGAGAATGTGAGAGAGTATTCAACTCTCAAGACTCTGCCTGCTGTCTATGGTCTGCATGAGATGATATCTGAGCCCAGCTCTGCACAGGTTGTAATGAAATTATACCCTCAGTTGTTCAGTACGCTGCTTGTCCATCTCAGTTCCTGCGTCAATCTTCACCTGACTACAGATTTTGTTTCAAATGATGAATTGAAGGCGACACAAATCCCAGCCCAGTCTCAAACATTTAGTAGTCAAGACGTCTGTGTTTACAGTGTGCAGACAATAATGGCTATGATGAGTCGGGCACAGTATGAAAAAGTGGTAAATGTCATGATAGAAAATGGGGGCTGGGACCATATGATGGACATACACAATTACCACAAGGGGGTTATTCTGCTGGCCAGAGCAATGGTCAGGTATTCTGGCCATAGTCTGCGTGGGATTGTAGAAGAGCTTGCTCCTGTCATCCTTGCCATAGAAGAGTGCTGGTCAATCACTGTGGCTACCTTCTTTGGCGAGCTTTTAAAATCTCCACTGGCTTCACTGCTGCAGCTCACAGACATCCTGGTGAGCAGATTGCTCCGAGGTCTGCTTTATGCTTCTTCACATATCCGATTGCTCTGTGTAAGGGGCTTGTGGAACGTTACAATTGGAGCGCCTGATAGGATAGCAAAATATTCTCAACAAGTGCTGTCTGTACTTACCAGTCTGATGGGAGACAAGGAGAACAGTGAGGAGCTAATGTTTGAGGTGCTGTCATGCCTTTCTGATTACTTAAATCAGCTGAATGCAAATAAAATCAGACCCTTTCTAATCAAAGTCGGCACCAGGATTCAACCTTTCTTTGAGTCGGAGTCTGATGAAGTGCGGGCTGAAGCGTTTTGCGTGCTGTGGAACTTAGCCAAGTGTGGAAATGGAGATTCCAAATCCTTCCTCCAAATGATCCACCTGAACCTGGTTCACTTGTTGTTGCACTTAAATGAAAACAGCAAGGAAGTCAGTTGGTATTGTAACTCAACACTGCGTTTGGTCATCCCACTGATTGGCTCAGTTGAGACATCCTCAATTATTGAGAGGTGTTTAGGGGAAGCCACCTTGAACTACAGGGAGTTCCTGAGAGACATTTCAAAGCTATTTGCTAAAGAATTCCCTGATAGGATCGATTTGTACATCACAGACTGTACATCCTTCTTCAATAACCCACAGACTGAGCTCAGAGAAAATGCAGACACCCTTTCATGTTTCCTTTTACAACATCGAGAAGAATGTTTCAGACATGCCCAGAGAGTCACAGGGAGGAACAGATGCAAATTCGACTTCTGTTGTCAACCATCAGAATGAAGCCAACACAGACACCTCCTCTTGTTCAACACAGGCACTAATCCTCCTCCACCTCTGTAGGAGTTTTTTTTACCTCTTCTCAATGCTCGGCGTGACTCCAATATGGTACAGTGGTATTTTATTAAGTTTTACACAATGGTCAGCACCTACATGTGCCTTAGCAGTAGTTTGCAGTACAGGATGAGAATTATATCACCCGTGCCATGCTGCGTAGAGCTTGTGCCCACTTGGTAGGAGTCTTGAAGGAAGTTTCCACCCCGCCTGGGGTCTCTTCCGTTCGTTGGCACAACCCTGCCTGGGGTTTCCTCTGTTCGTTGGCCCATGGCCCTACCCCACCTGGGGTTTGCTTTGGTCGGATCTGGATTCTCTCTTCATGTGGACGCTGTTGCCTGGTTCCTTTCCAGGGTCAGCCCTTGCTCCTGTCCTGGTTCTCTAAAGCCTAACTCTCGTAATTGGTCTCTCTGTTATGCCACTTTTGAGGCCAGGTACAGGGGTTGATATTGACACAGGGTTTCCTACCCTATTGGGGTCTTTCAAAAGGGTGTGGTGGCCAATTATGCGTCGAGTATCTTCCAGCAAAAAGGAAGAAGAGTCGACCCACTCCTTATCTCTACCTTTCGCGGGCAAGGGGTGAGTGAGTGGTCCTCAAGATGTCATACCTCTTTGGTTGGCCAATCATCGGCCTACAACACTGAAAAGGGGCTGTTTCCCTATCTTATCTAGTCATCAGGTATAGGTTCGGTTAATACAAAGGTGATTACACAAAATATATATTCAATACAGATTTAACATGTGGCAGAATAATCTTTCAATCCCCGCCTTAAGGGGTGGAGTCCTCTCCGACCCCTCGCTTTATATCCCTCATGAACTGGGCCGCTTCCAACTGACCGGTGCGGCGTTTGAGCTTTTTCAACATGGTTTTGATGAAACAAGTTACATACATTAATATACAAACCATCATGAGTTGAAGTACTACTAGAACGTGTCAGGCAATACGAACCCAAGGGTGAGTTGATATACTGAGTCCTATATCCCACAAGTGTGAGTTGTCTCTTATGCTAGCAATTTTGCCCTTTAGCCTTGAGTTGTCTTGTTCAAGTAGGTACAAGTGTTTCACAGAGATATTCAAGTGTGACATTAACTCACTGAAGTCCTCAGACAACGGGGGAATGCTGTACCCAAAATGGGCCACATACCTATGTAACTCAGCCTCAAGGGTGTCATTTATGGTCATGTTTATCTGTGTGTGGGTTTAACATTGAACAAGCAGTCTCCGTAAAAACTGCACTATCCTCCCACTGCGCAGTCAGCCTCGTATGACCCAAACGTGCCTGACACAGTATAGCATCCATCATTGTACCTCCAGAAGCGGGGCCAGCATATCGCCTTTACCCCTGTCACTATCACTTATTCCCAATTATCCTTCTGTTCCTTACTGTATGACCGTTTTACTCTCATTATACCATCTTGTGTCTCCTTAATCTTTTCCCCAAAAACTATCATCCGTTGAAGGATTTCACTATTACCTGTCCCACTGCACCCACACTGTATGCATACCCCGGGGCCTTCCTTAATCAGGTGTGCTTCAATCATCGTCTGGGTGACATTGCACTTTCTGATGACTATCTCTTCCTGGATGTGTAAGAAATGGAATAGGAACCTCCCTCCACCCTTGGTTTACAGTCCTGTTGTGTCACTTTGCCCAAGTTCCTTAGTGTAAATGATGGTCCCCATACTCCAAACAGGAGGTACCACTATAACCATCTCATGATGGGTTCATATTGGCTCCTTTTCACATTTTACCTATAAAACACAAGCGTATCATCTGTGATTACATACTGTGGTTATATTTTGTGGTCATATATACACTGAGTGCAGTATAAACGGAGTTAACTGTGATTAAACCTAAGTAAATGGAGAGTTATATAGACATACATATATAAACATAATAAAACTAATCCCTCTGATAAACATAATGGCCCAAAAATTAGTGAGGGAGCCTTCGTGCGAGGGTAAGGCTTCCCCGCGATCTCTCACTGCGCGCTGGCTTTTTCAGTCCCAGCTCGCACGAACTTGATGTTCTGGACAGCAGCTGTGCAGGGCTTCTGTATCCCACAGGCGCAGTTAATTCGTGCGAGCTGTGGGATCACGTGACTCAGTTAGAGCCAATGGCAGCACACCATCTTTCATTCATAGCTTTCACATAAGTGCTGTGAAAGCTATGAATCTATACCCCCCCAAAAGAACAGCTAAACCTCAATTAAATTTTTTAAAAAACCATCACATTAATAAAATAAGTATAGTTAAATAAATTAACCATTTTAAACAAAAAATTAAATTTTTGAAAAAATGTAAAATCTTTTAAAAAGTTATAAAAATAAACTTACCTGTCTTTAAAGTCTCTAAAAAAGATATACCTGTTAAAAAAAATTCAAAATAATACTTAATTAACTACTTACCTTGTTAAAAGAGGGTCTTACGCCTCCTTTCTTTATGTGTAAAATCTTCCATACTTACCTGCGCGTTCAAAGCACTAAGTGCACTGCGTGCGCGCAGCCTGTAGCGCGCACGCGGTTCACTTAGGAACCGCCCCCTTTTGAATTCACCAAGTGCCGGTTTTCAGCGCATGCGCAGTGCATGCAGAAAACCGGCAATTGGAGACAGAATACGCGAGAGTACACAGTGCGTACTCTCGCGTATCAACACAAATTTTTGGGCCACTATTTCTTTACTGATTTCAACTGATTGATGTGGTACCACTTGTTGGAACATGGGACATGTTGAAACTTGGAGAAGGAAAAGGTTGATGGGATATTAAGGCTAGTTTAGCATATAGTATAGGGAACAAACACTACAAGATAGTGCGCATTTGTTTATTAACATGTATTTTCTTTATATATTTACATAGGTAATTACAATTAACTTGTGAGCCAAATAAACTTACTTGGCAGAGAGCTTGCTGGAAAATTAAAAGTTAGCTTAGCATACAAAATAAAATCAGGTAACCGAGATGTTAAGAAATTAGCTTGGTGGAAAGATGGTGGGAAAACTAACAGCTAGTTTAGCATAATGAATAGGAAACATTATTGCAGGATAGTGTGTGTGTGCGTCATTGATTGAAATAAAACATTGTGCCTGGATCCTGAAAGCCTGCCAGAAGAAGGCTTTTTGGTTGTAAAAGTTTGAAAAACAAAGGAGTTATTAAAATGCAGCTGTTTTTCACACAGAAAAGCAGGCATAACGTTCTGAGGACAGATGAGATAAGGGAAGCTACGTGACATGGGGCTCGGACTTTGGTTCAACATGAACACCATGAGAAAGTTACTAAAGGGGAGGTGTCATGTTAAGTCAGGTGACAGAAGGAATCCAATCAAGGGAAAAGAGGCCGATTCAAGTTTAGTAAGGAGAAAGGGATCATATAAAAACAGACATTTTGTGCTTAGAAAAGTTGGTGCAGCAAGGGAATAGTGAAGTGCATGTCTACATTTCTGTACTCGTATCTGTTTAACCTACTCTGCTTGTAAAGTGCCTTGCATACTGACTGAAGAAATAAAGGTATTGAACCTGAAGCAACAACTGTTTTTGTTACTACTCAAGCAAAGAGACAACATAGGTCTCATCACGTACATCACCACAAAAAGCAGGACAAATCCAATCTGGCCAATTACCGCCCCATCAGTCTACTCTCAATCATCAGCAAAGTGATGGAAGGTGTCATCGACAGTGCTATCAAGTGGCACATGCTCACCAATAACCTGCTCACTGATGCCCAGTTTGGGTTCCGCAGGACCACTCGGCTCCAGACCTCATTACAGCCTTGGTCCAAACATGAACAAAAGAGCTGAATTCCAGAGGTGAGGTAAGAGTGACTGCCCTTGACAACAAGGTAGCATTTGACTGAGTGTGGCATCAAGGAGCCCTAGTAAAATTGAAGTCAATGGGAATCAAGGAGAAAACTCTCCACTGGCTGGAGTCATACATAGCATAAAGTAGTATGGTTGTGGTTGTTGGAGGTCAATCATCTCAGCCCCAGGACATCACTGTAGGAGTTCCTCAGGGAAGTGTCCTAGGCCCAACCATCTTCAGCTGCTTCATCAATGACCTTCCCTCCATCATTAGGTCAGTAGTGGGGATGTTTGTTGATGATTGCACAGTGTCCAGTTCCATTTGCAACTCCTCAGATAATGAAGCAGTCCATGCCCGCATGCAGCAAGACCTAGACAACATTCAGGATTGGGCTGATAAGTGGCAAGTAACATTCTCACCACACAAGTGCCAGGCAATGACTATCTCCAACAAGCGAGAGTCTAACCACCGTCCCTTGACATTCAACAGCATTATCATCGCCGAATCCCCCACCATCAACATCCTGGAAGTTACCATTGACCAGAAACTTAAGTGGACCAGCCACATAAATACTGTGGCTACAAGAGCAGGTCAGAGATTGGGTATTCTGCAGTGAGTGTCTCACCTCCTGACTCCCCAAAGTCTTTCCACCATCTACAAGGCACAAGTCAGGAGTGTGATGGAATACTCTCCACTTGCCTGGATTAGTGCAGCTCCAACAATACTCAAGAAACTTGAAACCATCCAGGGTAAAGCAGCCCGCTTGATTGGAACCCCATCCACCACCTTAAACATTCACTCCCTCCACCAGTGCGCACAGTGGCTGCCGTGTTTACCATCTACAAGATGCACTGCAGCAACTCACCAAGACTTCTTCAGCAGCACCTCCCAAACCCACGACCTCTACCACCTAGAAGGACAAGGGCAGCAGGCGCATGGGAACACCATCAACTGCAAGTTCCCCTCCAAGTTACACACCATCCTGACTTGGAAATATATTGGCATCGTTGCTGGGTCAAAATCCTGGAACTCCCTCCCTAACAGCACTGTGGGAGTACCTTCACCACATGGACTGCAGCGGTTCAAGAAGGCAGCTCACCACCACCTTCTCAAGGGCAATTAGGGATGGGCAATAAATGCTGGCCTCGCCAGCGACTCCCACATCCCAGGTATACAGCTGGACTAATACGGTCCACTACAGGGAATGGTCCCTTCCATGTTGGTTCGAACTCATGCTCTTTTTTACCGTAGTTCAGAACCATTACCACATCTCCAACCTGGTACTCAAAAGGTCTGACCTTTTTGTCAAAATGCTTCTTAATCTGGTTCTTAGTGTTCCCACTGCTTTGATCCACAAATTCATTGATTTTATTCACACAGTCGCCCATCGGGTCCAACCATCGGCGACTGACTGCTCCAAGTTGCAGTGGGGTCATGGTGGGCACCAGTAGGTGTCCTGGGGTGCGCATAAATCTTCCCATCATAGCCTGGTATGGTGAGATACCCCTCGTGCTACTGGGAATTGATCTGATTGCAACCAGGCACATGGGAAGCATATTCACCCATTGAGTGGAGTGATCTGCACAAAACCTTTCTATGGGTTCCCGATGATTGTAGGTCGTGTGGTATGTGAAGTTTGTGCTCTATCTTCGGAAGTATTTATAGTTCAGTGAAAATTTTGCCTGTGAAATGTGGTCTCTGATCACTGTCTATTTGTATCGGCGCTCCCCACCTACAGGTCACCTCACTCAACAACAGCTAAGCTGCTGTAAGAGCAGTGTTGGTCCTGCATGGGAAGGCCTCCATCCATTTGGTAAGTTTATCCACAATCACCAGGCAGTACAAGTGGTCTGCCGAAGCCTTGTGTAGTGGATTGATTAAAGCTATCTGGAGATGGGTCCAGGGGCTCACTGGTGGAGGGGCACTCTGGAGGAAAGTGCGATAGGTGTGTGGGCTGGGTTGTGTTGTAAACAGACCAGACACCTTGCTACCCAATGGGTGATGTTATCTTCCATTCCCGGCCACCACACGGTCTTGCTAATCTTTTGCATTGTATTCTCAACCGAGCAGTGGCCACCTAAAGGATGAGCATGGAACATGTCCAAAAATTCCCCTCGCAACACGGGGGGAACACACACCATAGGAAACTAGTCTACCTTGGGCTGATACATGAGCACTGGGTTGTCTGGACAACTGGACATCCTTTTTTCGATAAATACGGTAAGTTGCGCCCATTCCGTGGGCTGAGGTAGAGGTTTAGATGGTCGGTGCCAGGCGATAACCACCACCTTCTCAAGGGCAATTCGGGATGGGCAATAAATGCTGGCCTTGACAGCAACGCCCACATCCCAGGAATGAATTAAAAGGCGGTAATGTGTGCCTGACATCTGTAGGGCGTACAGATCCGTATTGACCTGATTGTGGCTTATTACCTCTGAAACCCAACCATCGGGCGGCAGCTTAAAAGGAGACCCATTTAACAAAGGCTCCCTCTGAACTGGGTGGATGGCAAAGTCCAGCAAGGGTTGGGGGCACTCATGTGGCTCACCCCCGTACAATAGCAGCTGGGGAAGGAGGGTGGTCTGTTTCAGAGTGATAAAATGGGTCTCATTTGCAAATTAGGAGGTGTATGTGGGAAATGCAGCACCATTGTTTGTAATGTAGGTGAAGTGTTTGACGGCCCAGAAAGTGGCCAATAAATGTCTCTCACAGGGGTCATAGGTTGTCTCCACCCAAGTCAGTATACATGAGGCGTAGGCAATGGGTAACAGCTTGCCTTGTACCTCCTGACACAGAACCACACCGAGACTCTGATCACTAGCTCCCACCTCCAGGTGAAAGGGTTGCTTGGGGTCAGGAGTGACTAAACAGGTGGTTTGCATTACTGCTTCTTTCAATTGATGAACTGCATCAGTATGGGGCTCTGTTCATCGAGACTTCACCTCATCTTTATCCCCTTTTAAAAGTTCAAATAGGGGTTTAGCCAATTCAGCAAATCGTGGAATCAAAGATCTTTGGTATCCCACCAAGCCCAGAAATGACCTTAGCGCTGTCTTGGAACCTGGTATCAACAATAGCTGAATATTGTCCACCTTGTGCCGATATGGAGTCTGTCCAGCCACTAAGATCGAGACTCACAGAAATGTAACTTGCTCTTTCGGCAGTTGGGCCTTTCAAGGGTTGAGTTTAAGCCCCGCCTCACTGACTATTTGCAGCAGCTCGTCCAATAGTAAGAGGTGCTCCTCTATTGTTTCTGTCGCTAGCAGCCAATCAGCAATGTACTGTAGCAAGCAGTGAGGTTTGGAAAAGCCTTCGACGGCTTTAGCCATAGGCTTGTGAAAAATGGTTGGAGCATTGTGAAAACCCTGGGACAGACAAGTCCAGGTATATCTTTGGTCTTGGAAAGTAAAGGCGAACTTGTACTGGTCTTCTTTCTGGACCGGAATACTCCAAAATCTGTTAGCTACGTCTAAGGTTGAAAAGTACTTGCTACCAGTAGGTTTCTGGAACAAGAGCATTGGTGTTTCCCTGACAGCCGGCGAGCAAACGGTCTGCACAGAGCGGGATTAAACAGAGTGGACTTGAACAGAGTGTTTTATTTGGGAATTTGGAAAGAGTGGGAATTCAGAGAAGAGGGGGAAGGAATTGTTGCTTTTTGCCTACACTACTTGTAGTGCTTTGTGTTACAGGTAGATAGTTAATTTCACTACCCTTAACTTAATCTAGATCAAGTAAGTAGTCAGGAAACGACACTGTTAAACTAAGTTACCTAATTACAAATTTAATTAAATAAAACAATGTCATATAGGGATGGCAGTGCAGGTGGTGTGCCGCAACTGCAGCATGTGGGAGTTTGTGGAGAGCATTGTGATCCCGGATAACCACGTTTGTAGTAAGTGCCTGCATCTTGAGGAACTTCAGCTCAGAATGTTTGAGCTGGAGTCTGAGGTGCAGACACTGCGGGGCATCAGGGATGGTGAGAGTTACCTGGACACTTTGATCCAGGAGGCAGTCACACCCCTTAGGTTAGGTAGCGGTACAGGTCTGGTTAGTGGTCAGTGACAGGAAGGTGTGACTGCAACTCAGGCAGGTAAGTGCTGGAGGAGCCTCAGCCTTTGCCCTTGTCCAACAGGTATGAGGTTCTTGCTGCCTGTGTGGATGAGGGAAAAGCCTGCAGGATGGATGAGCAAGCTGACCATGGCACCAAGGTGCAGGAAGCCATTCAAGTAGTGGGAGTGAAAGGGAATGTAGTTGTGGTAGGGGACAGTATAGTCAGGGGGATAGATACTGTTCTCTGCAGCCGCAACCGAGAGTTCCGAAGGTTGTATTGCCTGCCCGGTGCCAGGGTTAAAGACATCTCCTCGCGGCTGGAGAAGAACTTGGAGTGGGAGGGGGAGGATCCAGTTGTCATGGTCCACGTAGGAACCAATGACATAGGTAGAACTAGGAATGAGGTTCTGCTGAGGGAGTTTGAGGAGCTGGGATCCAAATTTAAAAGCAGAACCTCAAAGGTAATAATCTCTGGATTGTTACCTGAGCCACGCACAAATTGGCATAAGGACAAACAGATTAGAGTTTTAAATGCGTGACTCAAAGAGTGGTGTGGGAGGAAGGGGTTTCATTTCATGGGGCACTGGCACCAGTACTGGGGAAAAAGGGAGCTGTTCCATTGGGACGGGCTCCACTTAAACCAGGCTGGGACCAGTGTCCTGGCAAACCAAATAACTAGGGCAGTAGACAGGGCTTTAAACTAAGGAAGTGGGGGGGGGGGGGGGGGGGGGCGGGGGGGGGAGGATTCAGGAAAGAGTAAATTTAAAAGCAGCGAGAGAAATGTCAAGGCTCTAGAGCAGAGTAAAGTTTTGGGTAAAAATAAGCAGAGTGGGTCAGGAAGGGACAGAGAGAGTAACAAAGGTAATAAGGCATCATATCTGAATGCATGAAGCATTCGCAACAAAATAGATGAATTAGTAGTGCAGATAGATATTAACAGATTTGATCTAATAGCCATAATGGAGACGTGGTTGCAAAGTGGCCAAAGTTGGGATACTTAACTTTTAGAAGAGATAGGCAAAATGGAAAAGGAGGAGGGGTAGCCCTGATAATAAAGGATGGGATAAAGACAGTAGAGAGAAATGATCTTAGCTCCGAAAATCAAGAATTAGAATCTGTTTGGGTGGAGCTAAGAAATAGCAAGGGGCAGAACATATTGGTGGGAGTTGTTTATAGGCCCCCAAATAATAGTTGTAATGTAGGGCAGAGTATAAATCAGGAAATTAGAGGTGCATATAACAAGGGTAATACAGTAATCATGGGGGACTTTAATCTACATATAGACTGGGCAAACCAAATTTGCAGTAATAGTGTGGAGGACGAATTCATGGAATGTATGCAAGATAGTTTCCTAGATCAGTATGTTGAGGAACCAACTAGGGAACAGGCTATTTTAGATCTAGTATTGTGCAATGAGAAAGGGTTAATTAATAACCTTGTAGTAAAGGGGCCTTTAGGGAAGAGTGACCATAATATGATAGAATTTTATATTGAGTTTGAAAGTGATTTAGTTAAATCCAAAACTAGGCTCTTAAATCTAAACAAAGCAAACTACGTAGGTATGAGGGACGAGTTGGCTACGGTAGATTGGGAAACTACATTAAAAGGTATGACGGTAGACAAGCAATGGCTAGCATTTAAAGAATTAATACATAATTTACAACAAATATACATTCCTTTAAGGCACAAAAACCCCACAGGAAAAGTGGTCCAACTGTGGCTAACAAGAGAAGTTAAAGATAGCATTAGATCAAAGGAAAAGGCTTATAATGTTGCAAAAAGTGTAGTAAGCCTGAGGATTGGGAGGATTTTAGAATTCAGCAAAGGAGGACCAAGAAATTGATAAAGAAAGGGAAAATAGAATATGAGAGTAAACTAGTGAGAGACATAAAAATAGACTGTAAAAGCTTCTATAGGTATGTAAAAAGGAAAAGATTAGCAAAAGTAAATGTGGGTCCCTTACAGGCTGAGACAGGAGAAATTATAATGGTGAATAAGGAAATGGCAGAGAAATTAAACAAATACTTTGTGTCTGTCTTCACGGAAGAAGACGCAAAAAACTTCCCAGAAATAGTGGAGAACAAAGGGTCTAGCGAGAATGAGGAAATGAAAGAAATTAGTATTAGTAAAAAAAATAGTACTGGAGAAATTAATGGGGCTGAAAGACTATAAATCCCCTGGACCTGATGGCCTACATCCTAGGGTTTTGAAAGAGGTGGCTATTGAGATAGGGCTGCATTGGTTGTCATTTTCCACAATTACATATATTCTAGAACGGTTCCCACAGATTGGAAGGTAGCAAATGTAACCCCACTATTTAAGAAAGCAGGGAGAGAGAAAACGGGGAACTATAAAGCAGTTAGCCTGACATCAGTAGTAGGTAAAATGCTAGAATTTATTATTAAGGACGTGGTAACAGGGCACTTAGAAAATAATAATAGGATTGGGCAGAGTCAACACGGATTTATAAAAGGGAAATCGTGTTTGACAAATCTGTTGGAGTTTTTTGAGGTTGTAACTAGCAGAATAGATAAGGGGGAACCAATGGATGTGATGTATTTGTATTTTCAGAAGTCATTCGATAAGGTTATAAACCAAATTAGGGCTCATGGGATTGGGGGTAATATACTAGCATGGATTGAGGATTGGTTAATGGACAGAAAACAGAGAGTAGGAATAAATGGATCATTTTCGGGTTGGCAGGCTGTAACTAGTGGGGTACCGCAAGGATCAGTGCTTGGGCCTCAGCTATTCACAATCTACATCAATGATTTGGATGAGGGGACCAAATGTAATATATCCAAGTTTGCTGATGATACAAAGCTGGGTGGGAATGTAAGTTGTGAGGAGGATGCAAGGAGGCTTCAAGGGGATATAGACAGGCTAAGTGAGTGGGCAAGAACATGGCAAATGGAATATAATGTGGAGAAATGTGAAGTTATCCACTTTGGTAGGAAAAATAGAAAAGCAGAGTATTTTTAAATGGTGAGAGATTGGGAAATGTTGGTGTTCAGAGGGATCTGGCTGTCTTTGTACACGAATCACTGAAAGTTAACATGCAGGTACAGCAAGCAATTAGGAAAGTAAATGGTATGTTGGCCTTTATTACAAGAGGATTTGAGTATAAGAGTAAAGACGTATTACTGCCAATTATATAGTGCCCTGGTGAGACCACACCTGGAGTATTGTGTACAGTTTTGGTCTCCTTACCTAAGGAAGGATATACTTGCCATAGAGGGAGTGCAACAAAGGTTCACCAGACTGATTCCTGGGATGGGGGGATTGTCCTCTGAGGAGAGATTGAGTAGACTAGGCCTATATTCTCTAGAGTTTAGAAGAATGAGAGGTGATCTCATTGAAACAAATAAAATTCTTACAGGGCTTAACAGGGTAGATGCAGGGAGGATGTTTCCCCTGACTGGGGAGTCTAGAACCAGGGGTCACAGTCTCAGAATAAGGGGTCGGCCATTTAGGACTGAGATGAGGAGAAATTTCTTCACTCAGAGGGTGGTGAATCTTTGGAATTCTCTACCCCAGAGTGCTGTGGAGGCTCAGTCTTTGAGTATATTCAAGACAGAGATCGATAGATTTTTGAATATTAAGGGAATCAAGGGATATGGAGATAGTGCAGGAAAGTGGAGATGCGGTAGAAGATCAGCCATGATCTTATTGAATGGTGGAGCAGGCTCGAAGGACCGAATGACCTTCTCCTGCTCCTATTTCTTATGTTCTTATGTAAATGAATTTAGTTTGCTATAGTCAATCGTTAATCGCCAGTTACTATCTGGTTTCTAGACGGGCCATATTGGGGAATTCCGGTGAACGTCCTGGTCTAAAAACACCCTGCTGTACCAAAGATTCAGTGGCATCCTTTACATATGGATGGCTTTCAGGAGGGATCAAGTACTGTTTTGCAAATGAATGTGGAGGTCCACTTACACTCTCCTCCCCCTCTATCCGGCCACAATCATGTTACTAGTCGCAAATACCGACAACCATTTTCGCAACACAGTCTGTAGGTCAAGATTGTCATGCACTGGTATCTCGTACATAATGGGCCAGAAATTCGGCTGTTGTCGGGTGAGTACGCGCTGTGTACTCACCCATAAGGCCACCTGAAGTGCCGGTTTCCTGCATGCACTGCGCATGCGCGGGAAACCGGAACTTCCGTTCCCCTGAAGGAAGGGGTTCAGAAGTCGAACGCGTGCACGGGAGAGGCTGCGCGCACGCAGCGAACTTCGTTTTTTTTTTCAGGTTTCTCCAGGAGGGTAAGTATGGAGAAGCTGTACTTTTAAAAAGGAGGCGCAAGGCTTGTTTTTAACAAGGTAAGTGGTTAATTAATTACAATTTAAACATTTTTTCAACAGGTTTATCTTTTTTAGATACTTTAAAGAAAGGTAAGTTTATTTTTAGCACCGTTAAAAAGTATAATTAATTTTTCAAAAATTTAAATTTTTGTTTAAAGTAGTTAATTTATGTAACTTATAGTTATTTTAAAAATGTGATGTTTTTTTAAAATTTATTTGAAGTTTAAGTGTGGTTTTGGGGCCGATCTCTATGTAAGGGATTCCTGACCCTGCGTGTCTCGCAGCCTGTGAGATTCACGCGGCTCTGTGCAGCCTGTATGTCAGTGCGGGTCTAGGCCTGGTTGCCTGTTCTGGTCTCCAGCCAGTCTGGGAACACTAGACACACCTGTGAGTGGTTCGAATCACTCTCCCTTACGGTTCTAGACACTGGACTTAGATGCGAGAGCAGTAATGGAGATAAAACTCATGTAGACTTGGTTTGAATGGTACGAAATGGAAAATCTTTATTGCATGATACTTAAGATTATGAAATACATGTCATAAGCACAGATTAATGACAGTACAATCTTACAAACAGTTATATAGTCGATCTTAGGGAAACGAGGAACGAACGGCACAAAGTAAATAGGGGCACACATTACAAATATCCTTAATCCTTAAACCCTCCCCTATCAATATCTATCCTAAACTAGCTTCGTAGGATCTCGAGACTCATGCTCACCACTCGTGATAACTCGGAGAAATTCCGAATAGCTGATCGGATGTTTTTCACCGCAGCACCCACGTGTCGGTCAGGAGATCTCCTGGTCCCACTTGTTTACTTGCTTCTGCTGCTCCGGCTAGTAGGCTGGACCGTCTGCTGTGATGAAGACCTGTGTTGGTTGGCTTAACAGGTACTCTTGGAGCACAGTTGTCAATATCATCGATACGATGTGTTTTCACGTTCCAATCTCCTTGGACACAGTCCCGTTATCGTCGATGCAATATGTTTTGTTAAAAGTTCAAAATAGAAATCTTCCTGGCGAGGAAAACTTGGCTGATCGACCTACAGGCGCGGTCGGGATTTACTGACCGTGGCGATGGATATGGTCTTCCTCTCTTCTCATCTCATCTCATCTCATCTCATCTCGGGCCTTTGGTTCCGCTGCCAGTTACCAACATAGGTCTTCGTTACGCGACACGAGGTAGATCCGAACGGATCAGAAAGTTCAACAGTCTTTTCAGAAGAGGCAACAGGCAAGCAGAAGCCCAACTACGAGTACACAGGAGCAGCCACGAGGTTACGAATCGACCGGATAAAACACAGGAGCAAGCGAGCGAATGCAAGAGCAAGAGAGAGAATGGACGGTTTGGAGCCTGCAATTATAGTGCAAAAATCTTCCGTTTCCCGCCCAACTATAATGTCCATTCTTTTGTTTAGGGTTTGGCGCCCAAATGTCTTGTATGGGTGATCTCCGTTCTTAATGGGTTTCGGGGCTACTCATAAATGTCTGAGTACCTGTTAATATTTCTCCCATTGTTAAATCGGTCGGTGTTCTCCCTGGAGGGGTTTGGGGCTTCCAAGTGTCCTGTATAACTACCTGCTAACGGCTCTCTCATCGTAGAGTCGTTGGGATTTTACATATTAATGTCTTTTGGATGGGCCCTTGATTACTCGGTACAATGGCTTTCCTTTGTACCTGGGAGACCGATTCAGTATCTATGTTTATACTGCAAACCCATAATGTCTCGTGTATTATCTTCACTGTGCTGAATCGTTATCGATCTTGCACAAATGTTTAATGGAACGCCATCTTGTCTGCCTGTTGAAAAGTCTAGAATGTTCTGTCACGAGGTGCGGCGGCCATTTTACAGGCTGCTTGTGTCCAATTTAAACCTGCCAGCATTCTGCTGAAATAAAAGCTGTTTGAACGAAACTTTGTGTTTTCTCCTTATTAATCAAATCGCGATATATTGCGAATTCTACAGTCCCTCCTGTTGATGCGAATAACTCCGCTTATCGTATCAAAAATCACAGTGGTGAGCAATATTATCTCGATTTCTCTCCGAATCCAGTAAATTAATCCCATAATTTTAACTTAGCTAGGGTCTCTGTGTCGTCCTTATTTCCCAAGAAAATTACATTTTATATCACCGTAGGCATTATTTGCCCTTAAACTTACACCACTTGTTTTCCTTCCCGGCGTAACCAGGCCGATGCCTCTCGTATCACCTGTATATTTGTCTTTTATTCAGGGAAAGGAAAAAAACAAAACCCAAAACCAAACAATCAACACCATCACCAAAATAATCAAACCCCAACTCTTAAAACATGTCGAGTTCCAACGTATTTACAATCTCTGAAAATCTTATATGAGTACAAACTTCCGCGGCGCACGCGGCGAGCGGGAGTGACGCCATTTTCCGATTACACGGTGCTCTCATCGTGCACGCGCACGTAACGTTCTCGCCACTCTCCCGTGTTTTCATGCTTGGTGAGGCGCTTGTCTCTTTTACAATGTACGACCAATAGGTACACTACAATAAACACTTGACATACGACTAAAATGTGGGAGGCTATTCTGATCCATGAAGGCACTTCAATATTAGTGAACAGATTCCACCACGGTGGAACTACTATGTCCAGAATGTCTGTTCCTATTTCGACAGTTTTCTGCTCTAATGTATAAAAATGTTTCTGTGATACCGCGACGGCTTTCAGAAGTTTGGTTAAGTGTTCAGGGAGAGGGGGAATGAGGTATCCAAAATGCGCGACAAATCGCTGCAAGTCGGTGAAATTCTCTTTTACTGTGAGATGAACAGTGGATGGTTCAGGGATTGGGATAATTCGCTGTTGTGCTACTTGAACTTCAGCCCTGGGTTTAAAACAGAAACTGCTGTCACTCACCGGACACCGGCTACGGTTTCCATGCTGGTAGTGTTGCGCTGCAGTGGTAACACAATATGTTCCACCCCCGATGTATGCTACCTGCGGAGGCACATGATCTTGTGCCATTGCCTCCATGGTGCAATTCATGGACTTGGCGCCAGCCGTTCTGAACCCGCACTGTGGTGTTAAAAAGGCATTCAAGTGCTGGGGGCACAGTATTATGTGTGCTCCCCTGCCACGACAACCAGAGAGATCTGTACCTGTCATCGTTTGCTCCCAGCGGATGACGTAAGGTGGAACCGCTGCATAACGAATGTGGGCTCCCCCCTGAATGACACCAATGTTCTCTACCCGATACACCGGGGCGGGCTTTGCTGTGTCGCCCAAAACCGGCATGCGTAATACTATTCCCATAATAGTATGGTTTGAACGTCCGCAGTCCACGGGGACTGGGTAAGCTTCTGAAGCTAGCCTGAGCTGGCACGGACTTAATGCGTTCTGAAAAGGGTGGAGCGCCCGCAGGTGTTTGTTACTTATCCAGGACGGAACCAAACCTTGTTTTAAATCCTCCAAATTACTGCGGCCCTCGCCCAGTAACCACGCCCCGTAAAGCACGCACACCTCGTTCTGCGCAGCTTGATCGGATGCATTCCGATCTTCCCTGATCAGGGCATTTACCGTACGCGCATGTTTCTCCAGCTCTGCTATAATTTCCTTTAAATGGAGAGTCATGGCTTGGTCCTCGTGTAGACCTGACCCTACCACTTTATTCTCATCTGTTAGAATGTCTTTTAACTGTGTCTTTAAACCATTAATCTGGGTCTGCAGCTCCACACTGTCTAGAGCGTTGACCACAGATGTCCCTGTGTTAAAAGCAGTGAACGCATCGTTCACCAAACCCCTTCTTTGCCTCCCTACTTGATCCAAAACTTCCTGTGGTGCGGTGTACAAACTTGTTTTATCAATTTCCGCGAAATCGAATTCGTAAAATTGTCTGAACATCTTGGTCAACAGGACCTGATACAACTGTTCCGTCTTTTTGGGGCACCACTCTGGTAACCGCACCTCAGTGAGATTTAAAATCACCGAGGCCACCGCGTAATGTACCCCCTGAAATAGTATCTGGTCTGTGGGGACCAGTACCAAACCATTCCCGGGTCCCTTACTAGTTTTAGGGCACCCTTCTTCCTCAGCTAGAACCACCGGAATCGTGGGCGGGGCTTTGCGTGGGCGCGTAATGAGCTCAGTGGCATTTACTGGGATCGGGGAGAATGGGGCTCCGCACCCCCTGGTGCTCGCATCCCACCTCATCCCCTGTCCGTTATCCTGCCATTGATTAATAAAAAATATGGAGATGCCTTTGGGGCAAACGTACTTTGACCCCCACATACATACATAAATTCCCTCATCCGGTTCCCACCATTTGTCCCAACAGACTTTCACTTGTCCGTCTGTCCCCGTAATTGTCCGATGGGTATTATTACCCAGTCGTTCCCACTCGACCGAAGAGTTCCTCATAGTTTTGCTCAGCTTTCGCAGCCACCACCATCGGCTCAATGGGACCTTCCCACTACAAGTCAAACAAATCCGTTTGCCGACGGTGACGCTGATCCTGGGTGCGATGATCCTTACTTTGGGGCACAGTAAAGAAGTCTCTTTGTAGGCAAACCCCGATGTGCTGGAATACTCCGTTGAGTTCGTTCCCAGCCATCCTGGCCACCTTCCCTTGTGGAAATAGGTGCTGGTCTCCTCTGCCTCCCGTCTTCCGGTCCCATCCACCGCGATGGGGGCCGTGTCCCCGGAACATCCAAACACCACGACATCCTTGGTGCGGCCTCGATAGGCCAATCCACATCCGATTGCCACGAGCAATACTAGAATTCGTTCCATCCTTCCTTGGTTCCTGTGATCAGATAGAATGAGGTAGCCAGCCTCGCAAGAGTCTCTGGCTTTTGTGAAGGGTGAGCGGGTCCCCTGACCTCGCCTCACGTAAACTTCAACGTTCGCTGAATAAACTTTAACTAAACCTATCTTTAAAGCTCCCATCATTTTATCGTTTTCTGTTAAAACCACTACAATCTTAACCTTATTAAAAAAACTATAAACTTAACCTTGAACTATTAACTTAAAACTTAAAACTTATAACTTTACAGTGCCGCCCGTTCTCAGGGCGGCCCCTTTAAACTCTGAGAAGGCTGCTGCGAGCTCTTCCCGACGGTGGGAGGGCACTGACCCTTCCCTCTGATCTGCCGCAGCCTGTTGCTGCGCTGACCCTTCCCTCTGATCTGCCGCAGCCTGTTACTGCTGCGATGTGGCCGGTCTGTACCCGGGTTATCTTAACCTGAAGTCTACGCCTTGGGGCAGTCTGGGGACATGACCACATCCTCCTGGGCTGGGGTTCTCTACTTGACCTACGGGGAGTTGCTATGGGCGGGGGTTCCGTGACGGACGGACCGGGTTCCGAGACCTCCAACGGGATGACCTGGGGTTCCATCACAGTCGCTGGCTCCGCCTCCGCTGACTCCGCCTCCCTAACCTCGGGGCTGGCAGTTCGTGGCTCCGCCCTGCTCGGCCCAGCAGGCGGCCCTTCACTCGTGATCTCTGCCTCCCCTGAGGACTGGACGTTCAAAGCGGGCGGCCACATCTCTGGGAGCCACATCGGTACTCTCTGTGCTCCTATAGCGGCTGGCCCTGCCTCCTCTAGCTCCTCCCTCCTGTCCTCGGGACCTGCAGCTTGTGTGTCCACCCTGTGTGGATCTCTACCTATAGGCCCCATTCCCTCCAGACCGTTCCTCAGAACCACCCGTCGTCATCACTATGCTCATCTGCACTATCCTCATCTGACCAGGGTACCCTGAATTCTTCCTCATCTAACCCCCAATTCCAGAAAAACGCTGCATGATCGTCCGGGATGTCCCTTCCCCTGATGCAAGCTGCTATGCCTGCCTGTGTGCCTTGTGGTCCTACCTGGGGCTGTGCTTTCCCGTTGGCGGGATTTACCCCTGTAGTTTTCCCTGCGCACCTGGCTGGTACAGTTTGCATTGGTTTATGTGGAACCACTTAGTGCGCCGAGGTACTTTTACGGCGTAAACCATGGGACTCGCCTTGTCTACAATGTTGTAGGGTCCCATATACAGTGGTTCCAGACTCCCTACTCTGGCGTAGTTTCTGACCATGACCTGGTCTCCTACTTCCCACTCCCGCGTTTTGCGGGGTTCCAGCAACAAGCGATTGCCCTGATGCTGCCTTCCCATGTTCCCAGCCGCCTGCTCATAAACCTGCTTCAGGCGCTCCAAGAGAGTCTGGGCGAACTTGTCCCTGCTTATCTCCTGGAGCTGACCCTCAGTGAGCACCGGGGCTAGCACATGGGTGGGGGTTCGCATGAGCCTGCCGGTCATTACCTCGTGCGGGGAGTACCCCGTACTTTTTGACTGACTGGCCCGGACCCCCATGAGGACTAAAGGCAGAACTTCCGCCCATTTTTGGGGCGAGTTCCTAGTCTCTTTCCTCAATTTCTCCTTCAGGGTCCGGTTCATACGTTCAACAATCCCGGATGACTGGGGATTGTGTGCTACGTGCCACTTCCCTTCAATGCCCAAAAGCATGAGGGTGTTCTGCATCACCTGGCCGGTGAAATGACTCCCTTGGTCTGACTCCACAAAACGGGGGAGTCCCCACCGCGAGAACACTTCCCGGACCAAGATTTTTGCTGTACCCAGTGCCGTAGCTGTTCGACAAGGGAAGGCTTCCACCCACTTGGAAAAAACATCCACCAGGACGAGGCAGTACTTATAACCTCCCTGGGTGGTGGGCAGGGGTCCTATATAGTCGATCTGTATCGACTGCCATGGTCCCTCTACCCTTCTTACGTGTCCCATGGGCACCTTCCTTTTCTGGGGGTCTGGGTTGTTTGCAGCGCACACAAGACAGTTTGCACAGAACTCACGGACTTGTTCCCTGAGCCCTGGCCACCATCCCGCTTGCTCTACCCGTTGCCAGGTAACCTCGGGCCCGGGGTGCCCTGCCCCTGGTCCCTCGTGAGCCAACTGGAGGAATTCCCTCCTGTGCTGCTGCGGCACAACCCACTGCTCCTCGCGGAACAGCATGCCTTCCTTAACTGAGAGGGTTGCCGTACTGTACGGACCTTCTACCTGCCTCCCTTCAGCAATCGTTTTTAGGACTGCTTTTAGGGCGGGATCCTGGGCTTGGACGGTCTTGAGGTCTAGGGGCAATGCTACCCTGGTGTTCCCGGGATTCCCGTCCCCGCCTCGGACCGCTGCTATGGGTCCGGTCCTATAGGGGTTCCAGAAAGTGCCGTCGCGGGCACCCTCCCTGGCTAGCGCATCCGCCTGCCGGTTGCCCTCCCCACGGGGCTCTGTGGAGGAGTGAGCTTTCACCTTATGGATGAAAATCTCTCCTTCCTCCCCCACTGCTGCTGCTAAGATCTTTTCCAGCAAGGGCTTCACCGTTAAAGGTCGCCCGTCCGTGGAGGTGTATCCGCGGCGGGACCAAATGGCCAGGTATTCCGTACACGAATTGCAGGTGAACATACTGTCCGAGCAAATCGTGTATGGGGTTGGGAAAATGTCTGGGTGGGTCACAACGTACACCACGGCAGACAGCTCGGCTTGCCGTGCGCTCATGGTGCTAGGGAGCTTGATCGCCAGGGCAAGGTCTGCCGCAGGGTCATAAACTCCACACTCTGTGAGTCGCTCGCCAGCAGATACTGTGCTAGACCCATCAACATAAATCTCGCGCCCAGTGGGATGTATCCCGGCCCGTAAACCTATGTTGACGTCCCACACCCCTTCCACCGAACACCGGTGGGCTGTACCGGGGTATACCAGATTGGCCGCAAGCCTTGGCTCGCAAAGACCTTTTACTCTAAGATCCAACTGGGAGAGAAGAAGGGTCCAACGCGCGATGCGTGCGCTGCTTACGGTCCCGTCTTTAATCCTCCCATCCAGAAGCATCTTAGTTGGTGTGTGATGTGTGAGGAGAGTGATGGGAGAGAGCCCTGTGAAGATCGCTGATCTTTTCACAGCCCAATGCGTGGCTAAAAGGTGCCTTTCGCAATTGGAGAAACTTCTCTCCACATCCGTTAACACCCTGGATGAATAGACAACCGGCCTCAGCCTGCCGTGACGCTCTTGGAGCAGCACGGCGCTTAAGCTGTCTCCGCTGGCAGCTACCTCCAGGAAAAACTCCTTCCCCCCATCTATGGCCCCTAAGGCTGGCGCGGTCTGCAGATCCCTTTTTAACTTCTCGAAGGCTGCTTGGCAGCCCTCGTCCCAAAACCACTCCACCCCCTTATGGAGGAGTCGGAGGAGCGGCGCCGCTGTTGCCGCATAATCTTCGATAAAATCCCTGCAGTAACCGGTCAGTCCCAAGAAGGACCTCATACCCCTTACGTTGTTGGGAATCGGTAATTCTTGCACCGACTCCCTCCTTGCTTTGTCTATGGCTCTTTCCCCAGCGCGTATGGTCAGTCCCAGGAATTTTACTTCCCGCTGACCGATACGTGCTTTCTTAGGGTTTATTTTAAAACCCTTTCTCGCTAACAGCTCCAATAACTCGTCCAGTAGTGGTCCGTGCTCTTCCCTTGAGTCCGTAAATAGGAGCAAATCATCCACATACTGTACTATCTGATTGGGCTGACTAAACTCCTTTAAACTTCCTGCCATACACTGATGAAAAATACTGGGGCTATTGTGGAAACCCTGTGGCAGACAGTTCCATGTGTACTTTTGTCCTTTGAAAGTAAAGGCAAACTTGTACTGGTCCTCTCGCCGCAGCGGGATGGACCAAAAACCGTTCGAGATATCCAGCACCGTGAACGTGGTCGCGGACGCTGGGATGCTCCCTATTAGGTCAGCAACTGCTGCTACTGTGGGCGCGCAGGCGGGAATGTTACTGTTAAGGACTCTGTAGTCCACCGTGGCTCTCCACGAATTATCCGGCTTCCTAACCGGCCATAATGGGGAGTTCACGTGTGTGGCTATCGGCCTCAACACGCCCTGCTGCACCAAGGAGGACATTGCTGTCTCCATATCGGGTTCTGCTTCTTTGGGGAAGTTATACTGCTTTTGGGGTCGGGTCATGGGGTCCCCATCTACGCTGACCTCAAACCCGACCACTCTCCCACAATCGTGCTTGTGGGTTGCAAACGCGTGCATATTATCTGACACGTACGTTTGCATGTCCGTTGGGACATCTGCGACCATAAGCCTGAGGTCGTAGCCTCCGGATGGCTGTACGGTAGACAGGACCCCTGTTTCTTCCTCCCCCGGAATCACTATTACCTCGCCCTTTTTCACCTTTAGCCCCCCAGAGACAGTGATTTCTGAGGTCCACGAGGATCCCGTGTCCCGCTAGGAGATCGGACCCGAGAATACCTCTTCCACCCCCCTTTTGCCATGCCATCAGTATACACTTCCACTTAAGGCGAAGTGTTCCTAAACGAATGGATAGCGGAAGGGAAAACGTGCCAGCCTGTTCTTTTCCTGTGAACCCTGCTAACGTGAATGGGACCTTGGTAGATAGCGGCGAGTCAAAAGGGTTATCTGTATGGATTATGGTGCAAGAAGCTCCCGTGTCCAACAAATAACTACCCTTCTGTTTCTCTACCTCCATCTCCACCACAGGTCGCCTCCACGCATCATAGCTAAGCGGACACAGGTAGACGGGCTGCGCCGGTTCTAGTCATGGGGTACTATTAGACGGTCCTGCGGCACCTACGGGGCCGGTTGCGACCGCCACCTGTCCACGCGCATTCAAGACCAGCTTGCGCATGTCTCCTAACACTGCTTCGAGGTCGTCGGGAGGGGTGGGTGCCTTGGCTTCCTTAGCCGGGACAGGCGCCTGGGCTCGGACCGCGGGATTTTTATCCTTGGAATCCTTCCAAGGGTTCCTGCAATGCTTGCGCCAGTGCCCTGTCTTCCCACACCCGTAACAAGCATTACCTGCCTGTGGGGCGCGATTACCCTCCTGATGCCACTCTCTTTGATACGGGGCTGCGGGTCGTACCTCATGTACTCTTCCCTTAAGGGGACGTGTTGCCATACCCCTTATATTGCGATAACCTAACGTGAGTCGATTCAAGACCGACTCTTCCGTAATGTTGGGGTCATTGGGATCAAACCATGCTTTTGCCTGCTCTCTGACGGCTGGTAAACTGTTGGCTATTATGCACCTAAGCCAATGAGTTAAAGCTAAACCCTCCACATCTTCGCGCTCGGGCGCACCTAGACAGCTGCGCTCATATACTGGCCACAGCCTGTCGGCAAAAACCTTCGGGGGTTCTCCCTCCATCTGCACTGTCTGTCCCACTCTAGCAAACGGACCTTCGTCGTTCGCCCCCAACACTTCCAGGACCTCATTCTTTAATTCCTCATAACTCTTGGTTCCCCTCTTGCTCTCGCCTGAGAGACACTGAAGGACCGAGCTGTCTAATGAGAACAGCAGCATTTTTGCTGTTTCCCCATCATCGCAGCCGTTAATGGCTGCGGCTTGCTCAACTTCTCTGAAATGTACGGAAGGGTCGTCTGCCTCGGTCAGCTTCCGTACGTGATTTATCATAGCTCTCAGCTGATGTGAACTGTGAGGCAACACCAGCTGTCCGAGGAGATCCCCCGGTTCTTCCCCACCGTTTCTGCTTGGGCCCCTTTTAATACCCGTTACTGGATACAACGATCCCTTTCCTACTTCTTTTTCAATGGGCTCTTTTGTTTCTTCCATTGCTTCCTCCCTAACCCAGGTTTCTGAATAGCTGGGTGGCGCGGAGGGCGCAGTGGCTACTACTTCTTCTGCTTTACTTGGTGGGGATTTTCTAAATCTCTCATTTACTAGCGGCTGGTGTGCCGACGGATTGATAAGGCACACCATGCCGTTCGCATTGTTCACGGCCTTTTTGAGGTGCTCTATCTCCCTTTGGCAGGCGCTATGATCGGCTCCCTGAAACTTATCCTCAAGGGCCAACTTATATGCCGCCCTAACCCCCGTCAAGCTCTCTTCTTGAGTTCTTATCTGGGCAGCTTGGCGGTTACATCTTTCCTTTAACCTGCTCTCATTCAATTTTGCCTCAGTGACCTGGCACTCGAGATAATCTATCCTTGTTTTAAGGTGACTGGAGACTTCCTGGCTTTCTTGGTGTAACTCATTTAAATTCTTAATGAGCACCTCCCCTCCAGAAACCTTCTCATCCATTTCTCCCTCTAAATGACTGATTCGAGCTACTAGCGCTGTAATGGTCTGGTTTGAAATCTGAACCTGCCTTTTGTAACACATAAGCCAGACTGCTTTCTCAAGTGTCTTTCTATGTTCTTTACTATCTGTCCACCTTTCAGCTGCCTCTAGTGGGCTCTTATCCGCTAACAATTCACTTATCCATTTCTTAGTTAGATTAACCTTTCCAAACACATAATCCGCTATCTTTTCCTGCATAACATTTCGTACAGTCATTCCAAAATCTAACACACTACCCTCTCGCTGCCAGTGTCCTGCCGCGGTCGCCATTTTCTGTAAGGGATTCTGACCCTGCGTGTCTCGCAGCCTGTGAGATTCACGCGGCTCTGTGCAGCCTGTATGTCAGTGCGGGTCTAGGCCTTGTTGCCTGTTCTGGTCTCCAGCCAGTCTGGGAACACTAGACACACCTGTGAGTGGTTCGAATCACTCTCCCTTACGGTTCTAGACACTGGACTTAGATGCGAGAGCAGTAATGGAGATGAAACTCATGTAGACTTGGTTTGAATGGTACGAAATGGAAAATCTTTATTGCATGATACTTAAGATTATGAAATACATGTCATAAGCACAGATTAATGACAGTACAATCTTACAAACAGTTATATAGTCGATCTTAGGGAAACGAGGAACGAACGGCACAAAGTAAATAGGGGCACACATTACAAATATCCTTAATCCTTAAACCCTCCCCTATCAATATCTATCCTAAACTAGATTTTTAGGATCTCGAGACTCATGCTCACCACTCGTGATAACTCGGAGAAATTCCGAATAGCTGATCGGATGTTTTTCACCGCAGCACCCACGTGTCGGTCAGGAGATCTCCTGGTCCCACTTGTTTACTTGCTTCTGCTGCTCCGGCTAGCAGGCTGGAACGTCTGCTGTGATGAAGATCTGTATTGGTGGCTTTCACATTCCAGTTACTTTGGGCACAGTCCAGTTATCATCGATGCAATATGTTTCGTTATAAGTTCGAAGAAGTCTTCCTGGCGAGGAAAACTTGGCTAATCGACCTACAGGCGCGGTCGGGATTTACTGACCGTGGCGATGGATATGGTCTTCCTCTCTTCTCATCTCATCTCATCTCATCTCTTCTCGGGCCTTTTGGTTCCGATACCGGTTACCAATATAGGTCTTCGTTACGCGACACGAGGTAGATCCGAACGGATCAGAAAGTTCAACAGTCTTTTCAGAAGAGGCAACAGGCAAGCAGAAGCCCAACTACGAGTACACAGGAGCAGCCACGAGGTTACGAATCGACCGGATAAGAGCACAGGAGCAGCCACGATGATAAGAGCAGCAAGAGAAAAAATGGACGGTTTGGAGCCTGCAATTATAGTGCAAAATCTTCCGTTTTCCGCCCAACTATAATGTCCATTCTTTTGTTTAAGGTCTGGCGCTCAAATGTCTTGTATGGGTGATCTCCGTTCTTAATGGGTTTCGGGGCTACTCGTAAATGTCTGAGTACCTGTTAATATTTCTCCCATTGTTAAATCGGTCGGTAATCTCCCTGGAGGGGTTTGGGGCTTCCAAGTGTTTTGTATAACTACCTGCTAACGGCTCTCTCATCGTAGAGTCGTTGGGATTTTACATATTAATGTCTTTTGGATGGGCCCTTGATTACTCGGTACAATGGCTTTCCTTTGTACCTGGGAGACCGATTTCAGTATCTATGTGTATACTGCAAACCCATAATGTCTCGTGTATTATCTTCACTGTGCTGACTCTTTGCACAAATGTTTATTGGAACGTCATCTTGTCTGCCTGTTGAAAAGTCTAGAATGTTCTGTCACGAGGTGCGGCGGCCATTTTACAGGCTGCTTGTGTCCACTTTAAACCTGCCAGCATTCTACTGAAATAAAAGCTGTTTGAACGAAACTCTGTGTTTTCTCCTTATTAATAAAATCGCGATATATTGCGAATTCTACAGAATGGACATTATAGTTGGGCGGGAAACGGAAGATTTTGCGCTATAATTGCAGGCTCCAAACCGTCCATCTTTCTCTTGCTGCTCTTATCATCGTGGCTGCTCCTGTGTACTCGTAGTTGGGCTTCTGCTTGCCTGTTGCCTCTTTTGAAAAGGACTGTTGAACTTTCTGATCCGTTCGGATCTACCTCGTGTCGCGTAACGAAGACCTATATTGGTAACCGGTATCGGAACCAAAAGGCCCGAGAAGAGATGAGATGAGATGAGATGAGAAGAGAGGAAGACCATATCCATCGCCACGGTCAGTAAATCCCGACCGCGCCTGTAGGTCGATTAGCCAAGTTTTCCTCGCCAGGAAGACTTCTTCGAACTTATAACGAAACATATTGCATCGATGATAACTGGACTGTGCCCAAAGTAACTGGAATGTGAAAGCCACCAATACAGATCTTCATCACAGCAGACGTTCCAGCCTGCTAGCCGGAGCAGCAGAAGCAAGTAAACAAGTGGGACCAGGAGATCTCCTGACCGACACGTGGGTGCTGCGGTGAAAAACATCCGATCAGCTATTCGGAATTTCTCCGAGTTATCACGAGTGGTGAGCATGAGTCTCGAAATCCTACGAATCTAGTTTAGGATAGATATTGATAGGGGAGGGTTTAAGGATTAAAGATATTTGTAATGTGTGCCCCTATTTACTTTGTGCCGTTCGTTCCTCGTTTCCCTAAGATCGACTATATAACTGTTTGTAAGATTGTACTGTCATTAATCTGTGCTTATGACATGTATTTCATAATCTTAAGTATCATGCAATAAAGATTTTCCATTTCGTACCATTCAAACCAAGTCTACATGAGTTTCATCTCCATTACTGCTCTCGCATCTAAGTCCAGTGTCTAGAACCGTAAGGGAGAGTGATTCGAACCACTCACAGGTGTGTCTAGTGTTCCCAGACTGGCTGGAGACCAGAACAGGCAATGAGGCCTAGACCCGCACTGACATACAGGCTGCACAGAGCCGCGTGAATCTCACAGGCTGCGAGACACGCAGGGTCAGAATCCCTTACAGAAAATGGCGACCGCGGCAGGACACTGGCAGCGAGAGGGTAGTGTGTTAGACTTTGGAATGACTGTACGAAATGTTATGCAGGAAAAGATAGCAGATTATGTGTTTGGAAAGGTTAATCTAACTAAGAAATGGATAAGTGAATTGTTAGCGGATAAAAGTCCGCTAGAGGCAGCCGAAAGGTGGACAGATAGTAAAGAACATAGAAAGACACTTGAGAAAGCAGTCTGGCTGATATGTTACAAAAGGCAGGTTCAGATTTCAAACCAGACCATTACAGCGCTAGTAGCTCGAATCAGTCATTTAGAGGGAGAAATGGATGAGAAGGTTTCTGGAGGGGAGGTGCTCATTAAGAATTTAAATGAGTTACACCAAGAGAGCCAGGAAGTCTCCAGTCACCTTAAAACAAGGATAGATTATCTCGAGTGCCAGGTCACTGAGGCAAAATTGAATGAGAGCAGGTTAAAGGAAAGATGTAACCGCCAAGCTGCCCAGATAAGAACTCAAGAAGAGAGCTTAACGGGGGTTAGGGCGGCATATAAGTTGGCCCTTGAGGATAAGTTTCAGGGAGCCGATCATAGCGCCTGCCAAAGGGAGATAGAGCACCTCAAAAAGGCCGTGAACAATGCGAACGGCATGGTGTGCCTTATCAATCCGTCGGCACACCAGCCGCTAGTAAATGAGAGATATAGAAAATCCCCACCAAGTAAAGCAGAAGAAGTAGTAGCCACTGCGCCCTCCGCGCCACCCAGCTATTCAGAAACCTGGGTTAGGGAGGAAGCAATGGAAGAAACAAAAGAGCCCATTGAAAAAGAAGTAGGAAAGGGATCGTTGTATCCAGTAACGGGTATTAAAAGGGGCCCAAGCAGAAACGGTGGGGAAGAACCGGGGGATCTCCTCGGACAGTTGGTGTTGCCTCACAGTTCACATCAGCTGAGAGCTATGATAAATCACGTACGGAAGCTGACCGAGGCAGACGACCCTTCCGTACATTTCAGAGAAGTTGAGCAAGCCGCAGCCATTAACGGCTGCGATGATGGGGAAACAGCAAAAATGCTGCTGTTCTCATTAGACAGCTCGGTCCTTCAGTGTCTCTCAGGCGAGAGCAAGAGGGGAACCAAGAGTTATGAGGAATTAAAGAATGAGGTCCTAGAAGTGTTGGGGGCGAACGACGAAGGTCCGTTTGCTAGAGTGGGACAGACAGTGCAGATGGAGGGAGAACCCCCGAAGGTTTTTGCCGACAGGCTGTGGCCAGTATATGAGCGCAGCTGTCTAGGTGCGCCCGAGCGCGAAGATGTGGAAGGCACCGCTTTAACTCATTGGCTTAGGTGCATAATAGCCAACAGTTTACCAGCCGTCAGAGAGCAGGCAAAAGCATGGTTTGATCCCAATGACCCCAACATTACGGAAGAGTCGGTCTTGAATCGACTCACGTTAGGTTATCGCAATATAAGGGGTATGGCAACACGTCCCCTTAAGGGAAGAGTACATGAGGTACGACCCGCAGCCCCGTATCAAAGAGAGTGGCATCAGGAGGGTAATCGCGCCCCACAGGCAGGTAATGCTTGTTACGGGTGTGGGAAGACAGGGCACTGGCGCAAGCATTGCAGGAACCCTTGGAAGGATTCCAAGGATAAAAATCCCGCGGTCCGAGCCCAGGCGCCTGTCCCGGCTAAGGAAGCCAAGGCACCCACCCCTCCCGACGACCTCGAAGCAGTGTTAGGAGACATGCGCAAGCTGGTCTTGAATGCGCGTGGACAGGTGGCGGTCGCAACCGGCCCCGTAGGTGCCGCAGGACCGTCTAATAGTACCCCATGACTAGAACCGGCGCAGCCCGTCTACCTGTGTCCGTTTAGCTATGATGCGTGGAGGCGACCTGTGGTGGAGATGGAGGTAGAGAAACAGAAGGGTAGTTATTTGTTGGACACGGGAGCTTCTTGCACCATAATCCATACAGATAATCCTTTTGACTCGCCGCTATCTACCAAGGTCCCATTCACGTTAGCAGGGTTCACAGGAAAAGAACAGGCTGGCACGTTTTCCCTTCCGCTATCCATTCGTTTAGGAACACTTCGCCTTAAGTGGAAGTGTATACTGATGGCATGGAAAAAGGGGGGTGGAAGAGGTATTCTCGGGTCTGATCTCCTAGCGGGACACGGGATCCTCGTGGACCTCAGAAATCACTGTCTCTGGGGGGCTAAAGGTGAAAAAGGCGAGGTAATAGTGATTCCGGGGGAGGAAGAAACAGGGGTCCTGTGTACCGTACAGCCATCCGGAGGCTACGACCTCAGGCTTATGGTCGCAGATGTCCCAACGGACATGCAAACGTACGTGTCAGATAATATGCACGCGTTTGCAACCCACAAGCACGATTGTGGGAGAGTGGTCGGGTTTGAGGTCAGCGTAGATGGGGACCCCATGACCCGACCCCAAAAGCAGTATAACTTCCCCAAAGAAGCAGAACCCAATATGGAGACAGCAATGTCCTCCTTGGTGCAGCAGGGCGTGTTGAGGCCGATAGCCACACACGTGAACTCCCCATTATGGCCGGTTAGGAAGCCGGACAATTCGTGGAGAGCCACGGTGGACTACAGAGTCCTTAACAGTAACATTCCCGCCTGCGCGCCCACAGTAGCAGCAGTTGCTGACCTAATAGGGAGCATCCCAGCGTCCGCGACCACGTTCACGGTGCTGGATATCTCGAACGGTTTTTGGTCCATCCCGCTGCGGCGAGAGGACCAGTACAAGTTTGCCTTTACTTTCAAAGGACAACAGTACACGTGGAACTGTCTGCCACAGGGTTTCCACAATAGCCCCAGTATTTTTCATCAGTGTATGGCAGGAAGTTTAAAGGAGTTTAGTCAGCCCAATCAGATAGTACAGTATGTGGATGATTTGCTCCTATTTACGGACTCAAGGGAGGAGCACGGACCACTACTGGACGAGTTATTGGAGCTGTTAGCGAGAAAGGGTTTTAAAATAAACCCTAAGAAAGCACGTATCGGTCAGCGGGAAGTAAAATTCCTGGGACTGACCATACGCGCTGGGGAAAGAGCCATAGACAAAGCAAGGAGGGAGTCGGTGCAAGAATTACCGATTCCCAACAACGTAAGGGGTGTGAGGTCCTTCTTGGGACTGACCGGTTACTGCAGGGATTTTATCGAAGATTATGCGGCCACAGCGGCGCCGCTCCTCCGACTCCTCCATAAGGGGGTGGAGTGGTTTTGGGACGAGGGCTGTCAAGCAGCCTTCGAGAAGTTAAAAAGGGATCTGCAGACCGCGCCAGCCTTAGGGGCCATAGATGGGGGGAAGGAGTTTTTCCTGGAGGTAGCTGCCAGCGGAGACAGCTTAAGCGCCGTGCTGCTCCAAGAGCGTCACGGCAAGCTGAGGCCGGTTGTCTATTCATCCAGGGTGTTAACGGATGTGGAGAGAAGTTTCTCCAATTGCGAAAGGCACCTTTTAGCCACGCATTGGGCTGTGAAAAGATCAGCGATCTTCACAGGGCTCTCTCCCATCACTCTCCTCACACATCACACACCAACTAAGATGCTTCTGGATGGGAGGATTAAAGACGGGACCGTAAGCAGCGCACGCATCGCGCGTTGGACCCTTCTTCTCTCCCAGTTGGATCTTAGAGTAAAAGGTCTTTGCGAGCCCAGGCTTGCGGCCAATCTGGTATACCCCGGTACAGCCCACCGGTGTTCGGTGGAAGGGGTGTGGGACGTCAACATAGGTTTACGGGCCGGGATACATCCCACTGGGCGCGGGATTTATGTTGATGGGTCCAGCACAGTATCTGCTGGCGAGCGACTCACAGGGTGTGGAGTTTATGACCCTGCGGCAGACCTTGCCCTGGCGATCAAGCTCCCTAGCACCATGAGCGCGCAGCAAGCCGAGCTGTCTGCCGTGGTGTACGTTGTGACCCACCCAGACATTTTCCCAACCCCATACACGATTTGCTCGGACAGTATGTTCACCTGCAATTCGTGTACGGAATACCTGGCCATTTGGTCCCGCCGCGGATACACCTCCGCGGACGGGCGACCTTTAACGGTGAAGCCCTTGCTGGAAAAGATCTTAGCAGCAGCAGTAGGGGAGGAAGGAGAGATTTTCATCCATAAGGTGAAAGCTCACTCCTCCACAGAGCCCCGTGGGGAAGGCAACCGGCAGGCGGATGCGCTAGCCAGGGAAGGTGCCCGCGATGGCACTTTCTGGAACCCCTATAGGACCGGACCCATAGCAGCGGTCTGAGGCGGGGACGGGAATCCCGGGAACACCAGGGTAGCATTGCCCCTAGACCTTAAGACCGTCCAAACCCAGGATCCCGCCCTAAAAGCAGTCCTAAAAACGATTGCTGAGGGGAGACAGGTAGAAGGTCCGTACAGTACGGCAACCCTCTCAGTTAAGGAAGGCATGCTGTTCCGCGAGGAGCAGTGGGTTGTGCCGCAGCAGCACAGGAGGGAATTCCTCCAGTTGGCTCACGAGGGACCAGGGGCAGGGCACCCCGGGCCCGAGGTTACCTGGCAACGGGTAGAGCAAGTGGGATGGTGGCCAGGGCTCAGGGAACAAGTCCGCGAGTTCTGTGCAAACTGTCTTGTGTGCGCTGCAAACAACCCAGACCCCCAGAAAAGGAAGGTGCCCATGGGACACGTAAGAAGGGTAGAGGGACCATGGCAGTCGATACAGATCGACTATATAGGACCCCTGCCCACCACCCAGGGAGGTTATAAGTACTGCCTCGTCCTGGTGGATGTGTTTTCCAAGTGGGTGGAAGCCTTCCCTTGTCGAACAGCTACGGCACTGGGTACAGCAAAAATCTTGGTCCGGGAAGTGTTCTCGCGGTGGGGACTCCCCCGTTTTGTGGAGTCAGACCAAGGGAGTCATTTCACCGGCCAGGTGATGCAGACCACCCTCATGCTTTTGGGCATTGAAGGGAAGTGGCACGTAGCACACAATCCCCAGTCATCCGGGATTGTTGAACGTATGAACCGGACCCTGAAGGAGAAATTGAGGAAAGAGACTAGGAACTCGCCCCAAAAATGGGCGGAAGTTCTGCCTTTAGTCCTCATGGGGGTCCGGGCCAGTCAGTCAAAAAGTACGGGGTACTCCCCGCACGAGGTAATGACCGGCAGGCTCATGCGAACCCCCACCCATGTGCTAGCACCGGTGCTCACTGAGGGTCAGCTCCAAGAGATAAGCAGGGACAAGTTCGCCCAGACTCTCTTGGAGCGCCTGAAACAGGTTTATGAGCAGGCGGCTGGGAACATGGGAAGGCAGCATCAGGGCAATCGCTTGTTGCTGGAACCCCGCAAAACGCGGGAGTGGGAAGTGGGAGACCAGGTCATGGTCAGAAACTACGCCAGAGTAGGGAGTCTGGAACCACTGTATATGGGACCCTACAACATTGTAGACAAGGCGAGTCCCATGGTTTACGCCGTAAAAGTACCACGGCGCACTAAGTGGTTCCACATAAACCAATGCAAACTGTACCAGCCAGGTGCGCAAGGGAAAACTACGGGGGTAAATCCCGCCAATGGGAAAGCACAGTCCCAGGTAGGACCACAAGGCACACAGGCAGGCATAGCAGCTTGCATCAGAGGAAGGGACATCCCGGACGATCATACAGCGTTTTTCTGGAATTGGGGGTTAGATGAGGAAGAATTCAGGGTACCCTGGTCAGATGAGGATAGTGCAGATGAGAATAGTGATGATGACGGGTGGTTTCTGAGGAACGGTCTGGAGGGAATGGGGGCTGTAGGTAGAGATCCACACAGGGTGGACACACAAGCTGCAGGTCCCGAAGACAGGAGGGAGGAGCTAGAGGAGGCAGGGCCAGCCGCTATGGGAGCACAGAGAGTACCGGTGTGGCTCCCAGAGACGTGGCTGCCCGCTTTGAACGTCCCGTCCTCGGGGGAGGCAGAGATCACGAGTGAAGGGCCGCCTGCTGGGCCGAGCAGGGCGGAGCCACAAACTGCGAGCCCCGAGGTTAGGGAGGCGGAGTCAGCGGAGGCGGAGCCAGCGACTGTGATGGAACCCCAGGTCATCCCGATGGAAGTCTCGGAACCCGGTCCGTCCGTCACGGAACCCCCGCCCATAGCAACTCCCCGTAGGTCAAGTAGAGAACCCCAGCCCAGGAGGATGTGGTCATGTCCCCAGACTGCCCCAAGGCGAAAATTTAAGGTTAAGATAACCCAGATACAGACCGGCCACATCGCAGCAGTAACAGGCTGCGGCAGATCAGAGGGAAGGGTCAGTGCCCTCCCACCGTCGGGAAGAGCTCGCAGCAGCCTTCTCAGAATTTAAAGGGGCCGCCCTGAGAATGGGCGGCACTGTAAAGTTATAGTTCTAAGTTTTAAGTTTATAGTTCAAGGTTAAGTTTTAAGTTAATAATTCAAGGTTAAGTTTATAGTTTTTAATAAGGTTAAGTTTGTAGTGTTTTTAACAGAAAACGATAAAATGATGGGAGTTTTAAAGATAGGTTTAGTGAAAGGTTTATACAGCAAACGTGGAAGTTTACGTGAGGCGAGGTCAGGGGACCCGCTCACCCTTCACAGAAGCCAGAGACTCTTGCGAGGCTGGCTACCTCATTCTATCTGATCACAGGAACCAAGGAAGGATGGAACGAATTCTAGTATTGCTCGTGGCAATCGGATGTGGATTGGCCTATCGAGGCCGCACCAAGGATGTCGTGGTGTTTGGATGTTCCGGGGACACGGCCCCCATCGCGGTGGATGGGACCGGAAGACGGGAGGCAGAGGAGACCAGCACCTATTTCCACAAGGGAAGGTGGCCAGGATGGCTGGGAACGAACTCAACGGAGTATTCCAGCACATCGGGGTTTGCCTACAAAGAGACTTCTTTACTGTGCCCCAAAGTAAGGATCATCGCACCCAGGATCAGCGTCACCGTCGGCAAACGGATTTGTTTGACTTGTAGTGGGAAGGTCCCATTGAGCCGATGGTGGTGGCTGCGAAAGCTGAGCAACACTATGAGGAACTCTTCGGTCGAGTGGGAACGACTGGGTAATAATACCCATCGGACAATTACGGGGACAGACGGACAAGTGAAAGTCTGTTGGGACAAATGGTGGGAACCGGATGAGGGAATTTATGTATGTATGTGGGGGTCAAAGTACGTTTGCCCCAAAGGCATCTCCATATTTTTCATTAATCAATGGCAGGATAACGGACAGGGGATGAGGTGGGATGCGAGCACCAGGGGGTGCGGAGCCCCATTCTCCCCGATCCCAGTAAATGCCACTGAGCTCATTACGCGCCCACGCAAAGCCCCGCCCACGATTCCGGTGGTTCTAGCTGAGGAAGAAGGGTGCCCTAAAACTAGTAAGGGACCCGGGAATGGTTTGGTACTGGTCCCCACAGACCAGATACTATTTCAGGGGGTACATTACGCGGTGGCCTCGGTGATTTTAAATCTCACCGAGGTGCGGTTACCAGAGTGGTGCCCCAAAAAGACGGAACAGTTGTATCAGGTCCTGTTGACCAAGATGTTCAGACAATTTTACGAATTCGATTTCGCGGAAATTGATAAGACAAGTTTGTACACCGCACCACAGGAAGTTTTGAATCAAGCAGGGAGGCAAAGAAGGGGTTTGGTGAACGATGCGTTCACTGCTTTTAACACGGGTACATCTGTGGTCAACGCTCTAGACAGTGTGGAGCTGCAGACCCAGATTAATGGTTTAAAGACACAATTAAAGGACATTCTAACAGATGAGAATAAAGTGGTAGGGTCGGGTCTACACGAGGACCAAGCCATGACTCTCCATTTAAAGGAAATTATAGCAGAGTTGGAGAAACATGCAAAGACGGTAAATGCCCTGATTAGGGAAGATCGGAATGCATCCGATCAAGCTGCGCAGAACGAGGTGTGCGTGCTTTACGGGGCGTGGTTACTGGGCGAGGGCCGCAGTAATTTGGAGGATTTAAAACAAGGTTTGGTTCCGTCCTGGATAAGTAACAAACACCTGCGGGCGCTCCACCCGTTTCAGAACGCATTAAGTCCGTGCCAGCTCAGGCTAGCTTCAGAAGCTTACCCAGTCCCCGTGGACTGCGGACGTTCAAACCATACTATTATGGGAATAGTATTACGCATGCCGGTTTTGGGCGACACAGCAAAGCCCGCCCCGGTGTATCGGGTAGAGAACATTGGTGTCATTCAGGGGGGAGCCCACATTCGTTACGCAGCGGTTCCACCTTACGTCATCCGCTGGGAGCAAACGATGACAGGTACAGATCTCTCTGGTTGTCGTGGCAGGGGAGCACACATAATACTGTGCCCCCAGCACTTGAATGCCTTTTTAACACCACAGTGCGGGTTCAGAACGACTGGCGCCAAGTCCATGAATTGCACCATGGAGGCAATGGCACAAGATCATGTGCCTCCGCAGGTAGCATACATCGGGGGTGGAACATATTGTGTTACCACTGCAGCGCAACACTACCAGCATGGAAACCGTAGCCGGTGTCCGGTGAGTGACAGCAGTTTCTGTTTTAAACCCAGGGCGGAAGTTCAAGTAGCACAACAGCGAATTATCCCAATCCCTGAACCATCCACTGTTCATCTCACAGTAAAAGAGAATTTCACCGACTTGCAGCGATTCGTCGCGCATTTTGGATACCTCATTCCCCCTCTCCCTGAACACCTCACCAAGCTTTTAAAAGCTGTCGCGGTGTCACAGAAACACTTTTACACATTAGAACAGAAAACTGTCGAAATAGGAACAGACATTTTGGATATAGTAGTTCCACCGTGGTGGAATCTGTTCACCAATATTGAAGTGCCTTCATGGATCAGAATAGCCTCCCACATTTTAGTCGTATGCCAAGTTTTCATTGTAGTGTACCTATTGGTCGTACATTGTAAAAGAGACAAGCGCCTCACCAAGCATGAAAACACGGGAGAGTGGCGAGAACGTTACGTGCGCGTGCACGATGAAAGCACCGTGTAATCGGAAAATGGCGTCACTCCCGCGCGCCACGTGCGCCGCGGAAGTTTGTACTCGGTGATGATTTTCAGAGATTGTAAATACGTTGGGAACTCGACATGTTTTAAGAGTCGGTGTTGATTATTTTGGTGATGGTGTTACAGTTAAAAATGATTGTTTGGTTTTGGGTTTTGTTTTTCCTTTCCCTGAATAAAAGATGAATATACAGGTGATACGAGAGGCATCGGCCTGGTTACGCCGGGAAGGAAAACAAGTGGTGTAAGTTTAAGGGCAAATAATGCCTACGGTGATATAAAATGTAATTTTCTTGGGAAATGAGGACGACACAGAGACCCTAGCTAAGTTAAAATTATGGGATTAATTTACTGGATTCGGAGAGAAATCGAGATAATATTGCTCACCACTATGATTTTTGATACGATAAGCGGAGTTATTCGCATCAACAGGAGGGACTGTAGAATTCGCAATATATCGCGATTTTATTAATAAGGAGAAAACACAGAGTTTCGTTCAAACAGCTTTTATTTCAGCAGAATGCTGACAGGTTTAAAGTGGACACAAGCAGCCTGTAAAATGGCCGCCGCACCTCGTGACAGAACATTCTAGACTTTTCAACAGGCAGACAAGATGGCGTTCCAATAAACATTTGTGCAAGATCAATTAAGAGTCAGCACAGTGAAGATAATACACGAGACATTATGGGTTTGCAGTATACACATAAATACTGAAATCGGTCTCCCAGGTACAAAGGAAAGCCATTGTACCGAGTAATCAAGGGCCCATCCAAAAGACATTAATATGTAAAATCCCAACGACTCTACGATGAGAGAGCCGTTAGCAGGTAGTTATACAGGACACTTGGAAGCCCCAAACCCCTCCAGGGAGAACACCGACCGATTTAACAATGGGAGAAATATTAACAGGTACTCAGACATTTACGAGTAGCCCCGAAACCCATTAAGAACGGAGATCACCCATACAAGACATTTGAGCGCCAGACCTTAAACAAAAGAATGGACATTATATTTGGGCGGGAAACGGAAGATTTTGCGCTATAATTGCAGGCTCCACACCGTCCATCTTTCTCTTGCTGCTCTTATCATCGTGGCTGCTCCTGTGTACTCGTAGTTGGGCTTCTGCTTGCCTGTTGCCTCTTTTGAAAAGGACTGTTGAACTTTCTGATCCGTTCGGATCTACCTCGTGTCGCGTAACGAAGACCTATATTGGTAACCGGTATCGGAACCAAAAGGCCCGAGAAGAGATGAGATGAGATGAGATGAGAAGAGAGGAAGACCATATCCATCGCCACGGTCAGTAAATCCCGACCGCGCCTGTAGGTCGATTAGCCAAGTTTTCCTCGCCAGGAAGACTTCTTCGAACTTATAACGAAACATATTGCATCGATGATAACTGGACTGTGCCCAAAGTAACTGGAATGTGAAAGCCACCAATACAGATCTTCATCACAGCAGACGTTCCAGCCTGCTAGCCGGAGCAGCAGAAGCAAGTAAACAAGTGGGACCAGGAGATCTCCTGACCGACACGTGGGTGCTGCGGTGAAAAACATCCGATCAGCTATTCGGAATTTCTCCGAGTTATCACGAGTGGTGAGCATGAGTCTCGAAATCCTACGAATCTAGTTTAGGATAGATATTGATAGGGGAGGGTTTAAGGATTAAGGATATTTGTAATGTGTGCCCCTATTTACTTTGTGCCGTTCGTTCCTCGTTTCCCTAAGATCGACTATATAACTGTTTGTAAGATTGTACTGTCATTAATCTGTGCTTATGACATGTATTTCATAATCTTAAGTATCATGCAATAAAGATTTTCCATTTCGTACCATTCAAACCAAGTCTACATGAGTTTCATCTCCATTACTGCTCTCGCATCTAAGTCCAGTGTCTAGAACCGTAAGGGAGAGTGATTCGAACCACTCACAGGTGTGTCTAGTGTTCCCAGACTGGCTGGAGACCAGAACAGGCAACGAGGCCTAGACCCGCACTGACATACAGGCTGCACAGAGCCGCGTGAACCTCACAGGCTGCGAGACACGCAGGGTCAGAATCCTTACA
>JASTWF010001924.1:0-51000 GCA_030390025.1 Squalus acanthias | reverse complement strand
GTAACTCCATGTAACTCCGTGTAACTGTAACTCCATGTAACTCCGTGTAACTGTAACTCTGTGTAACTGTAACTCCGTGTAACTGTAACTCCGTGTAACTCCGTGTAACTGTAACTCCGTGTAACTCTGTGTAACTGTAACTCCATGTAACTCTGTGTAACTGTAACTCCATGGAACTCTGTGTAACTGTAACTCCGTGTAACTCTGTGTAACTGTAACTCCATGTAACTCTGTGTTACTCTGTAACTCCGTGTAACTCTGTTTAACTGTAACTCCGTGTAACTCCGTGTAACTGTAACTCCATGTAACTCTGTGTTACTCTGTAACTCCGTGTAACTCTGTGTAACTGTAACTCCGTGTAACTGTAACTCCGTGTAACTCTGTGTAACTGTAACTCCATGTAACTCTGTGTAACTGTAACTCCGTGTAACTCTGTGTAACTGTAACTCCGTATAACTCTGTGTAACTGTAACTCCGTGTAACTCCGTGTAACTGTAACTCCGTATAACTCTGTGTAACTGTAACTCCGTGTAACTGTAACTCTGTGTAACGCCATGTAACTGTAACTCCGTTTAACTGTAACTCCGTATAACTCTGTGTAACTGTAACTCCGTGTAACTCTGTGTAACTGTAACTCCGTGTAACTGTAACTCTGTTTAACTCTGTGTAACTGTAACTCTGTGTAACTGTAACTCTGTGTAACTCCGTGTAACTCTCTGTAACTGTAACTCCATGTAACTGTAACTCCATGTAAATCTGTGTAACTGTAACTCCGTGTAACGGTAACTCTGTGTAACTCTGTGTAACTCCGTGGAACTCTTTGTAACTGTAACTCCGTGTAACTGTAACTCCGTGTAACTCAATGTAACTCTGTAACTCTGTGTAACTGTAACTCCGTGTAACTCCGTGGAACTGTAACTCCGTGTAACTCCGTGTAACTCTGTAAATCTGTGTAACTGTAACTCCGTATAACTCTGTGTAACTGTAATTCCGTGTAATTGTAACTCCATGTAATTCTGTGTAACTGTAACTCCGTATAACTCCGTGTAATTGTAACTCCGTGTAACTGTAACTCCATGTAATTCTGTGTAACTGTAACTCCGTATAACTCTGTGTAACTGTAACTCCGTGTAATTGTAACTCCGTGTAACTCTGTGTAACTGTAACTCCGTGTAACTGTAACTCCGTGTAACTCCGTGTAACTGTAACTCTGTGTAACTCCATGTAACTGTAACTCCGTGTAACTCTGTGTAACTGTAACTCTGTTTAACTCTGTGTAACTGTAACTCCGTGTAACTCCGTGTAACTGTAACTCTGTGTAACTGTAACTCCGTGTAACTGTAACTCCGTGTATCTCTGTGTAACTGTAACTCTGTTTAACTCTGTGTAACTGTAACTCCGTGTAACTGTAACTCCGTGTAACTCCGTGTAACTGTAACTCTGTGTAACTGTAACTCCGTGTAACTGTAACTCCGTGTAACTCCGTGTAACTGTAACTCCATGTAACTCTGTTTAACTGTAACTCTGTGTAACTGTAACTCCGTGTAACTCTGTGTAACTGTAACTCCATGTAACTCTGTGTTACTCTGTAACTCCGTGTAACTCTGTTTAACTGTAACTCCGTGTAACTCCGTGTAACTGTAACTCCATGTAACTCTGTGTTACTCTGTAACTCCGTGTAACTCTGTGTAACTGTAACTCCGTGTAACTCCGTGTAACTGTAACTCCGTGTAAATCTGTGTAACTGTAACTCCGTGTAACTGTAACTCCATGTAACTCTGTGTTACTCTGTAACTCCGTGTAACTCTGTGTAACTGTAACTCCGTGTAACTCCGTGTAACTGTAACTCCGTGTAACTCTGTGTAACTGTAACTCCGTGTAACTCTGTGTAACTGTAACTCCATGTAACTCTGTGTTACTCTGTAACTCCGTGTAACTCTGTGTAACTGTAACTCCGTGTAACTCCGTGTAACTGTAACTCCGTGTAACTCTGTGTAACTGTAACTCCATGTAACTCTGTGTAACTGTAACTCCATGTAACTCCGTGTAACTGTAACTCCATGTAACTCTGTGTAACTGTAACTCCATGTAACTCTGTGTAACTGTAACTCCATGTAACTCTGTGTAACTGTAACTCCGTGTAACTCTGTGTAACTGTAACTCCGTGTAACTCTGTGTAACTGTAACTCCGTATAACTCTGTGTAACTGTAACTCCGTGTAACTCCGTGTAACTGTAACTCCGTATAACTCTGTGTAACTGTAACTCCGTGTAACTGTAACTCTGTGTAACGCCGTGTAACTGTAACGCCGTGTAACTGTAACTCCGTGTAACTGTAACTCTGTTTAACTCTGTGTAACTGTAACTCCGTGTAACTGTAACTCTGTGTAACTCCGTGTAACTCTCTGTAACTCCGTGTAACTCTCTGTAACTGTAACTCCATGTAACTGTAACTCCATGTAAATCTGTGTAACTGTAACTCCGTGTAACGGTAACTCTGTGTAACTCTGTGTAACTCCGTGTAACTCTTTGTAACTGTAACTTCGTGTAACTATAACTCCGTGTAACTCCGTGTAACTCTGTAACTCTGTGTAACTGTAACTCCGTGTAACTCCGTGGAACTGTAACTCCGTGTAACTCCGTGTAACTCTGTAAATCTGTGTAACTGTAACTCCGTATAACTCTGTGTAACTTTAACTCCGTGTAATCATAACTCCATGTAATTCTGTGTAACTGTAACTCCGTATAACTCTGTGTAACTGTAACTCCGTGTAATTGTAACTCCATGTAATTCTGTGTAACTGTAACTCCGTATAACTCCGTGTAATTGTAACTCCGTGTAACTGTAACTCCATGTAATTCTGTGTAACTGTAACTCCGTATAACTCTGTGTAACTGTAACTCCGTGTAATTGTAACTCCGTGTAACTCTGTGTAACTGTAACTCCGTGTAACTGTAACTTCGTGTAACTCCGTGTAACTGTAACTCTGTGTAACTCCATGTAACTGTAACTCCGTGTAACTCTGTGTAACTGTAACTCCGTGTCACTCTGTGTAACTGTAACTCTGTGTAACTCTCTGTAACTGTAACTCCGTGTAACTGTAACTCCGTGTAACTCCGTGTAACTGTAACTCCGTGTAACTGTAACACTGTGTAACTGTAACTCTGTGTAACTGTAACTCCGTGTAACTGTAACTCCGTGTAACTCTGTGTAACTGTAACTCTGTGTAACTCTGTGTAACTGTAACTCCGTGTAACTCCGTGTAACTGTAACTCTGTGTAACTGTAACTCCGTGTAACTGTAACTCCGTGTAACTCTGTGTAACTGTAACTCTGTGTAACTCTGTGTAACTTTAACTCCGTGTAACTGTAACTCCGTGTAACTCTGTGTAACTGTAACTCCGTATAACTCTGTGTAACTGTAACTCCGTGTAACTCCGTGTAACTGTAACTCCGTATAACTCTGTGTAACTGTAACTCCGTGTAACTGTAACTCTGTGTAACGCCGTGTAACTGTAACTCCGTTTAACTGTAACTCCGTATAACTCTGTGTAACTGTAACTCCGTGTAACTCTGTGTAACTGTAACTCCGTGTAACTGTAACTCTGTTTAACTCTGTGTAACTGTAACTCTGTGTAACTGTAACTCTGTGTAACTCCGTGTAACTCTCTGTAACTGTAACTCCATGTAACTGTAACTCCATGTAAATCTGTGTAACTGTAACTCCGTGTAACGGTAACTCTGTGTAACTCTGTGTAACTCCGTGGAACTCTTTGTAACTGTAACTCCGTGTAACTGTAACTCCGTGTAACTCAATGTAACTCTGTAACTCTGTGTAACTGTAACTCCGTGTAACTCCGTGGAACTGTAACTCCGTGTAACTCCGTGTAACTCTGTAAATCTGTGTAACTGTAACTGCGTATAACTCTGTGTAACTGTAATTCCGTGTAATTGTAACTCCATGTAATTCTGTGTAACTGTAACTCCGTATAACTCCGTGTAATTGTAACTCCGTGTAACTGTAACTCCATGTAACTCTGTGTAACTCTGTAACTCCGTGTAACTCCGTGTAATTCTGTGTAACTGTAACTCCGTGTAACTCCGTGTAACTGTAACTCCGTATAACTCTGTGTAACTGTAACTCCGTGTAACTGTAACTCTGTGTAACGCCGTGTAACTGTAACTCCGTTTAACTGTAACTCCGTATAACTCTGTGTAACTGTAACTCCGTGTAACTCTGTGTAACTGTAACTCCGTGTAACTGTAACTCTGTTTAACTCTGTGTAACTGTAACTCTGTGTAACTGTAACTCTGTGTAACTCCGTGTAACTCTCTGTAACTGTAACTCCATGTAACTGTAACTCCATGTAAATCTGTGTAACTGTAACTCCGTGTAACGGTAACTCTGTGTAACTCTGTGTAACTCCGTGGAACTCTTTGTAACTGTAACTCCGTGTAACTGTAACTCCGTGTAACTCAATGTAACTCTGTAACTCTGTGTAACTGTAACTCCGTGTAACTCCGTGGAACTGTAACTCCGTGTAACTCCGTGTAACTCTGTAAATCTGTGTAACTGTAACTGCGTATAACTCTGTGTAACTGTAATTCCGTGTAATTGTAACTCCATGTAATTCTGTGTAACTGTAACTCCGTATAACTCCGTGTAATTGTAACTCCGTGTAACTGTAACTCCATGTAACTCTGTGTAACTCTGTAACTCCGTGTAACTCCGTGTAACTGTGTGTAACTGTAACTCCGTGTAACTCCGTGTAACTGTAACTCCGTGTAACTCTGTGTAACTGTAACTCCATGTAACTCTGTGTAACTGTAACTCCATGTAACTCCGTGTAACTGTAACTCCGTGTAACTCCGTGTAACTGTAACTCTGTGTAACTGTAACTCCGTGTAACTGTAACTCCGTGTAACTCCGTGTAACTGTAACTCCGTGTAACTCTGTGTAACTGTAACTCCATGTAACTCTGTGTAACTGTAACTCCATGTAACTCCGTGTAACTGTAACTCCGTGTAACTCTGTGTAACTGTAACTCCATGTAACTCTGTGTTACTCTGTAACTCCGTGTAACTCTGTTTAACTGTAACTCCGTGTAACTCCGTGTAACTGTAACTCCATGTAACTCTGTGTTACTCTGTAACTCCGTGTAACTCTGTGTAACTGTAACTCCGTGTAACTGTAACTCCGTGTAACTCTGTGTAACTGTAACTCCATGTAACTCTGTGTAATTGTAACTCCGTGTAACTCTGTGTAACTGTAACTCCGTATAACTCTGTGTAACTGTAACTCCGTGTAACTCCGTGTAACTGTAACTCCGTATAACTCTGTGTAACTGTAAATCCGTGTAACTGTAACTCTGTGTAACGCCGTGTAACTGTAACTCCGTTTAACTGTAACTCCGTATAACTCTGTGTAACTCTCTGTAACTGTAACTCCGTGTAACTGTAACTCCGTGTAACTCCGTGTAACTGTAACTCCGTGTAACTGTAACACCGTGTAACTTTAACTCTGTGTAACTGTAACTCCGTGTAACTGTAACTCCGTGTAACTCTGTGTAACTGTAACTCTGTGTAACTCTGTGTAACTGTAACTCCGTGTAACTCCGTGTAACTGTAACTCTGTGTAACTGTAACTCCGTGTAACTGTAACTCCGTGTAACTCTGTGTAACTGTAACTCTGTGTAACTCTGTGTAACTGTAACTCCGTGTAACTGTAACTCCGTGTAACTCTGTGTAACTGTAACTCCGTATAACTCTGTGTAACTGTAACTCCGTGTAACTCCGTGTAACTGTAACTCCGTATAACTCTGTGTAACTGTAACTCCGTGTAACTGTAACTCTGTGTAACGCCGTGTAACTGTAACTCCGTTTAACTGTAACTCCGTATAACTCTGTGTAACTGTAACTCCGTGTAACTCTGTGTAACTGTAACTCCGTGTAACTGTAACTCTGTTTAACTCTGTGTAACTGTAACTCTGTGTAACTGTAACTCTGTGTAACTCCGTGTAACTCTCTGTAACTGTAACTCCATGTAACTGTAACTCCATGTAAATCTGTGTAACTGTAACTCCGTGTAACGGTAACTCTGTGTAACTCTGTGTAACTCCGTGGAACTCTTTGTAACTGTAACTCCGTGTAACTGTAACTCCGTGTAACTCAATGTAACTCTGTAACTCTGTGTAACTGTAACTCCGTGTAACTCCGTGGAACTGTAACTCCGTGTAACTCCGTGTAACTCTGTAAATCTGTGTAACTGTAACTCCGTATAACTCTGTGTAACTGTAATTCTGTGTAATTGTAACTCCATGTAATTCTGTGTAACTGTAACTCCGTATAACTCCGTGTAATTGTAACTCCGTGTAGCTGTAACTCCATGTAATTCTGTGTAACTGTAACTCCGTATAACTCTGTGTAACTGTAACTCCGTGTAATTGTAACTCCGTGTAACTCTGTGTAACTCTAACTCCGTGTAACTGTAACTCCGTGTAACTCTGTGTAACTGTAACTCTGTATAACTCCGTGTAACTGTAACTCCGTTTAACTGTAACTCCGTATAACTCTGTGTAACTGTAACTCCATGTAACTCTGTGTTACTCTGTAACTCCGTGTAACTCTGTTGCAACTGTAACTCCATGTAACTCTGTGTTACTCTGTAACTCCGTGTAACTCTGTGTAACTGTAACTCCATGTAACTCTGTGTTACTCTGTAACTCCGTGTAACTCTGTGTAACTGTAACTCCGTGTAACTCCGTGTAACTGTAACTCCGTGTAACTCTGTGTAACTGTAACTCCGTGTAACTGTAACTCCATGTAACTCTGTGTTACTCTGTAACTCCGTGTAACTCTGTGTAACTGTAACTCCGTGTAACTCCGTGTAACTGTAACTCCGTGTAACTCTGTGTAACTGTAACTCCGTGTAACTCTGTGTAACTGTAACTCCATGTAACTCTGTGTAACTCTGTAACTCCGTGTAACTCCGTGTAACTGTGTGTAACTGTAACTCCGTGTAACTCCGTGTAACTGTAACTCCGTGTAACTCTGTGTAACTGTAACTCCATGTAACTCTGTGTAACTGTAACTCCATGTAACTCCGTGTAACTGTAACTCCGTGTAACTCCGTGTAACTGTAACTCTGTGTAACTGTAACTCCGTGTAACTGTAACTCCGTGTAACTCCGTGTAACTGTAACTCCGTGTAACTCTGTGTAACTGTAACTCCATGTAACTCTGTGTAACTGTAACTCCATGTAACTCCGTGTAACTGTAACTCCGTGTAACTCTGTGTAACTGTAACTCCATGTAACTCTGTGTTACTCTGTAACTCCGTGTAACTCTGTTTAACTGTAACTGCGTGTAACTCCGTGTAACTGTAACTCCATGTAACTCTGTGTTACTCTGTAACTCCGTGTAACTCTGTGTAACTGTAACTCCGTGTAACTGTAACTCCGTGTAACTCTGTGTAACTGTAACTCCATGTAACTCTGTGTAACTGTAACTCCGTGTAACTCTGTGTAACTGTAACTCCGTATAACTCTGTGTAACTGTAACTCCGTGTAACTCCGTGTAACTGTAACTCCGTATAACTCTGTGTAACTGTAACTCCGTGTAACTGTAACTCTGTGTAACGCCGTGTAACTGTAACTCCGTTTAACTGTAACTCCGTATAACTCTGTGTAACTGTAACTCCGTGTAACTCTGTGTAACTGTAACTCCGTGTAACTGTAACTCTGTTTAACTCTGTGTAACTGTAACTCTGTGTAACTGTAACTCTGTGTAACTCCGTGTAACTCTCTGTAACTGTAACTCCATGTAACTGTAACTCCATGTAAATCTGTGTAACTGTAACTCCGTGTAACGGTAACTCTGTGTAACTCTGTGTAACTCCGTGGAACTCTTTGTAACTGTAACTCCGTGTAACTGTAACTCCGTGTAACTCAATGTAACTCTGTAACTCTGTGTAACTGTAACTCCGTGTAACTCCGTGGAACTGTAACTCCGTGTAACTCTGTAAATCTGTGTAACTGTAACTCCGTATAACTCTGTGTAACTGTAATTCCGTGTAATTGTAACTCCATGTAATTCTGTGTAACTGTAACTCCGTATAACTCCGTGTAATTGTAACTCCGTGTAGCTGTAACTCCATGTAATTCTGTGTAACTGTAACTCCGTATAACTCTGTGTAACTGTAACTCCGTGTAATTGTAACTCCGTGTAACTCTGTGTAACTCTAACTCCGTGTAACTGTAACTCCGTGTAACTCTGTGTAACTGTAACTCTGTATAACTCCGTGTAACTGTAACTCCGTTTAACTGTAACTCCGTATAACTCTGTGTAACTGTAACTCCATGTAACTCTGTGTTACTCTGTAACTCCGTGTAACTCTGTTGCAACTGTAACTCCATGTAACTCTGTGTTACTCTGTAACTCCGTGTAACTCTGTGTAACTGTAACTCCATGTAACTCTGTGTTACTCTGTAACTCCGTGTAACTCTGTGTAACTGTAACTCCGTGTAACTCCGTGTAACTGTAACTCCGTGTAACTCTGTGTAACTGTAACTCCGTGTAACTGTAACTCCATGTAACTCTGTGTTACTCTGTAACTCCGTGTAACTCTGTGTAACTGTAACTCCGTGTAACTCCGTGTAACTGTAACTCCGTGTAACTCTGTGTAACTGTAACTCCGTGTAACTCTGTGTAACTGTAACTCCATGTAACTCTGTGTAACTCTGTAACTCCGTGTAACTCCGTGTAACTGTGTGTAACTGTAACTCCGTGTAACTCCGTGTAACTGTAACTCCGTGTAACTCTGTGTAACTGTAACTCCATGTAACTCTGTGTAACTGTAACTCCATGTAACTCCGTGTAACTGTAACTCCGTGTAACTCCGTGTAACTGTAACTCTGTGTAACTGTAACTCCGTGTAACTGTAACTCCGTGTAACTCCGTGTAACTGTAACTCCATGTAACTCTCTGTAACTGTAACTCCATGTAACTGTAACTCCATGTAAATCTGTGTAACTGTAACTCCGTGTAACGGTAACTCTGTGTAACTCTGTGTAACTCCGTGGAACTCTTTGTAACTGTAACTCCGTGTAACTGTAACTCCGTGTAACTCAATGTAACTCTGTAACTCTGTGTAACTGTAACTCCGTGTAACTCCGTGGAACTGTAACTCCGTGTAACTCCGTGTAACTCTGTAAATCTGTGTAACTGTAACTGCGTATAACTCTGTGTAACTGTAATTCCGTGTAATTGTAACTCCATGTAATTCTGTGTAACTGTAACTCCGTATAACTCCGTGTAATTGTAACTCCGTGTAACTGTAACTCCATGTAACTCTGTGTAACTCTGTAACTCCGTGTAACTCCGTGTAATTCTGTGTAACTGTAACTCCGTGTAACTCCGTGTAACTGTAACTCCGTATAACTCTGTGTAACTGTAACTCCGTGTAACTGTAACTCTGTGTAACGCCGTGTAACTGTAACTCCGTTTAACTGTAACTCCGTATAACTCTGTGTAACTGTAACTCCGTGTAACTCTGTGTAACTGTAACTCCGTGTAACTGTAACTCTGTTTAACTCTGTGTAACTGTAACTCTGTGTAACTGTAACTCTGTGTAACTCCGTGTAACTCTCTGTAACTGTAACTCCATGTAACTGTAACTCCATGTAAATCTGTGTAACTGTAACTCCGTGTAACGGTAACTCTGTGTAACTCTGTGTAACTCCGTGGAACTCTTTGTAACTGTAACTCCGTGTAACTGTAACTCCGTGTAACTCAATGTAACTCTGTAACTCTGTGTAACTGTAACTCCGTGTAACTCCGTGGAACTGTAACTCCGTGTAACTCCGTGTAACTCTGTAAATCTGTGTAACTGTAACTGCGTATAACTCTGTGTAACTGTAATTCCGTGTAATTGTAACTCCATGTAATTCTGTGTAACTGTAACTCCGTATAACTCCGTGTAATTGTAACTCCGTGTAACTGTAACTCCATGTAACTCTGTGTAACTCTGTAACTCCGTGTAACTCCGTGTAACTGTGTGTAACTGTAACTCCGTGTAACTCCGTGTAACTGTAACTCCGTGTAACTCTGTGTAACTGTAACTCCATGTAACTCTGTGTAACTGTAACTCCATGTAACTCCGTGTAACTGTAACTCCGTGTAACTCCGTGTAACTGTAACTCTGTGTAACTGTAACTCCGTGTAACTGTAACTCCGTGTAACTCCGTGTAACTGTAACTCCGTGTAACTCTGTGTAACTGTAACTCCATGTAACTCTGTGTAACTGTAACTCCATGTAACTCCGTGTAACTGTAACTCCGTGTAACTCTGTGTAACTGTAACTCCATGTAACTCTGTGTTACTCTGTAACTCCGTGTAACTCTGTTTAACTGTAACTCCGTGTAACTCCGTGTAACTGTAACTCCATGTAACTCTGTGTTACTCTGTAACTCCGTGTAACTCTGTGTAACTGTAACTCCGTGTAACTGTAACTCCGTGTAACTCTGTGTAACTGTAACTCCATGTAACTCTGTGTAATTGTAACTCCGTGTAACTCTGTGTAACTGTAACTCCGTATAACTCTGTGTAACTGTAACTCCGTGTAACTCCGTGTAACTGTAACTCCGTATAACTCTGTGTAACTGTAAATCCGTGTAACTGTAACTCTGTGTAACGCCGTGTAACTGTAACTCCGTTTAACTGTAACTCCGTATAACTCTGTGTAACTCTCTGTAACTGTAACTCCGTGTAACTGTAACTCCGTGTAACTCCGTGTAACTGTAACTCCGTGTAACTGTAACACCGTGTAACTTTAACTCTGTGTAACTGTAACTCCGTGTAACTGTAACTCCGTGTAACTCTGTGTAACTGTAACTCTGTGTAACTCTGTGTAACTGTAACTCCGTGTAACTCCGTGTAACTGTAACTCTGTGTAACTGTAACTCCGTGTAACTGTAACTCCGTGTAACTCTGTGTAACTGTAACTCTGTGTAACTCTGTGTAACTGTAACTCCGTGTAACTGTAACTCCGTGTAACTCTGTGTAACTGTAACTCCGTATAACTCTGTGTAACTGTAACTCCGTGTAACTCCGTGTAACTGTAACTCCGTATAACTCTGTGTAACTGTAACTCCGTGTAACTGTAACTCTGTGTAACGCCGTGTAACTGTAACTCCGTTTAACTGTAACTCCGTATAACTCTGTGTAACTGTAACTCCGTGTAACTCTGTGTAACTGTAACTCCGTGTAACTGTAACTCTGTTTAACTCTGTGTAACTGTAACTCTGTGTAACTGTAACTCTGTGTAACTCCGTGTAACTCTCTGTAACTGTAACTCCATGTAACTGTAACTCCATGTAAATCTGTGTAACTGTAACTCCGTGTAACGGTAACTCTGTGTAACTCTGTGTAACTCCGTGGAACTCTTTGTAACTGTAACTCCGTGTAACTGTAACTCCGTGTAACTCAATGTAACTCTGTAACTCTGTGTAACTGTAACTCCGTGTAACTCCGTGGAACTGTAACTCCGTGTAACTCCGTGTAACTCTGTAAATCTGTGTAACTGTAACTCCGTATAACTCTGTGTAACTGTAATTCTGTGTAATTGTAACTCCATGTAATTCTGTGTAACTGTAACTCCGTATAACTCCGTGTAATTGTAACTCCGTGTAGCTGTAACTCCATGTAATTCTGTGTAACTGTAACTCCGTATAACTCTGTGTAACTGTAACTCCGTGTAATTGTAACTCCGTGTAACTCTGTGTAACTCTAACTCCGTGTAACTGTAACTCCGTGTAACTCTGTGTAACTGTAACTCTGTATAACTCCGTGTAACTGTAACTCCGTTTAACTGTAACTCCGTATAACTCTGTGTAACTGTAACTCCATGTAACTCTGTGTTACTCTGTAACTCCGTGTAACTCTGTTGCAACTGTAACTCCATGTAACTCTGTGTTACTCTGTAACTCCGTGTAACTCTGTGTAACTGTAACTCCATGTAACTCTGTGTTACTCTGTAACTCCGTGTAACTCTGTGTAACTGTAACTCCGTGTAACTCCGTGTAACTGTAACTCCGTGTAACTCTGTGTAACTGTAACTCCGTGTAACTGTAACTCCATGTAACTCTGTGTTACTCTGTAACTCCGTGTAACTCTGTGTAACTGTAACTCCGTGTAACTCCGTGTAACTGTAACTCCGTGTAACTCTGTGTAACTGTAACTCCGTGTAACTCTGTGTAACTGTAACTCCATGTAACTCTGTGTAACTCTGTAACTCCGTGTAACTCCGTGTAACTGTGTGTAACTGTAACTCCGTGTAACTCCGTGTAACTGTAACTCCGTGTAACTCTGTGTAACTGTAACTCCATGTAACTCTGTGTAACTGTAACTCCATGTAACTCCGTGTAACTGTAACTCCGTGTAACTCCGTGTAACTGTAACTCTGTGTAACTGTAACTCCGTGTAACTGTAACTCCGTGTAACTCCGTGTAACTGTAACTCCGTGTAACTCTGTGTAACTGTAACTCCATGTAACTCTGTGTAACTGTAACTCCATGTAACTCCGTGTAACTGTAACTCCGTGTAACTCTGTGTAACTGTAACTCCATGTAACTCTGTGTTACTCTGTAACTCCGTGTAACTCTGTTTAACTGTAACTGCGTGTAACTCCGTGTAACTGTAACTCCATGTAACTCTGTGTTACTCTGTAACTCCGTGTAACTCTGTGTAACTGTAACTCCGTGTAACTGTAACTCCGTGTAACTCTGTGTAACTGTAACTCCATGTAACTCTGTGTAACTGTAACTCCGTGTAACTCTGTGTAACTGTAACTCCGTATAACTCTGTGTAACTGTAACTCCGTGTAACTCCGTGTAACTGTAACTCCGTATAACTCTGTGTAACTGTAACTCCGTGTAACTGTAACTCTGTGTAACGCCGTGTAACTGTAACTCCGTTTAACTGTAACTCCGTATAACTCTGTGTAACTGTAACTCCGTGTAACTCTGTGTAACTGTAACTCCGTGTAACTGTAACTCTGTTTAACTCTGTGTAACTGTAACTCTGTGTAACTGTAACTCTGTGTAACTCCGTGTAACTCTCTGTAACTGTAACTCCATGTAACTGTAACTCCATGTAAATCTGTGTAACTGTAACTCCGTGTAACGGTAACTCTGTGTAACTCTGTGTAACTCCGTGGAACTCTTTGTAACTGTAACTCCGTGTAACTGTAACTCCGTGTAACTCAATGTAACTCTGTAACTCTGTGTAACTGTAACTCCGTGTAACTCCGTGGAACTGTAACTCCGTGTAACTCTGTAAATCTGTGTAACTGTAACTCCGTATAACTCTGTGTAACTGTAATTCCGTGTAATTGTAACTCCATGTAATTCTGTGTAACTGTAACTCCGTATAACTCCGTGTAATTGTAACTCCGTGTAGCTGTAACTCCATGTAATTCTGTGTAACTGTAACTCCGTATAACTCTGTGTAACTGTAACTCCGTGTAATTGTAACTCCGTGTAACTCTGTGTAACTCTAACTCCGTGTAACTGTAACTCCGTGTAACTCTGTGTAACTGTAACTCTGTATAACTCCGTGTAACTGTAACTCCGTTTAACTGTAACTCCGTATAACTCTGTGTAACTGTAACTCCATGTAACTCTGTGTTACTCTGTAACTCCGTGTAACTCTGTTGCAACTGTAACTCCATGTAACTCTGTGTTACTCTGTAACTCCATGTAACTCTGTGTAACTGTAACTCCATGTAACTCTGTGTTACTCTGTAACTCCGTGTAACTCTGTGTAACTGTAACTCCGTGTAACTCCGTGTAACTGTAACTCCGTGTAACTCTGTGTAACTGTAACTCCGTGTAACTGTAACTCCATGTAACTCTGTGTTACTCTGTAACTCCGTGTAACTCTGTGTAACTGTAACTCCGTGTAACTCCGTGTAACTGTAACTCCGTGTAACTCTGTGTAACTGTAACTCCGTGTAACTCTGTGTAACTGTAACTCCATGTAACTCTGTGTAACTCTGTAACTCCGTGTAACTCCGTGTAACTGTGTGTAACTGTAACTCCGTGTAACTCCGTGTAACTGTAACTCCGTGTAACTCTGTGTAACTGTAACTCCATGTAACTCTGTGTAACTGTAACTCCATGTAACTCCGTGTAACTGTAACTCCGTGTAACTCCGTGTAACTGTAACTCTGTGTAACTGTAACTCCGTGTAACTGTAACTCCGTGTAACTCCGTGTAACTGTAACTCCGTGTAACTCTGTGTAACTGTAACTCCATGTAACTCTGTGTAACTGTAACTCCATGTAACTCCGTGTAACTGTAACTCCGTGTAACTCTGTGTAACTGTAACTCCATGTAACTCTGTGTTACTCTGTAACTCCGTGTAACTCTGTTTAACTGTAACTCCGTGTAACTCCGTGTAACTGTAACTCCATGTAACTCTGTGTTACTCTGTAACTCCGTGTAACTCTGTGTAACTGTAACTCCGTGTAACTGTAACTCCGTGTAACTCTGTGTAACTGTAACTCCATGTAACTCTGTGTAACTGTAACTCCGTGTAACTCTGTGTAACTGTAACTCCGTATAACTCTGTGTAACTGTAACTCCGTATAACTCTGTGTAACTGTAACTCCGTGTAACTGTAACTCTGTGTAACGCCGTGTAACTGTAACTCCGTTTAACTGTAACTCCGTATAACTCTGTGTAACTGTAACTCCGTGTAACTCTGTGTAACTGTAACTCCGTGTAACTGTAACTCTGTTTAACTCTGTGTAACTGTAACTCTGTGTAACTGTAACTCTGTGTAACTCCGTGTAACTCTCTGTAACTGTAACTCCATGTAACTGTAACTCCATGTAAATCTGTGTAACTGTAACTCCGTGTAACGGTAACTCTGTGTAACTCTGTGTAACTCCGTGGAACTCTTTGTAACTGTAACTCCGTGTAACTGTAACTCCGTGTAACTCAATGTAACTCTGTAACTCTGTGTAACTGTAACTCCGTGTAACTCCGTGGAACTGTAACTCCGTGTAACTCTGTAAATCTGTGTAACTGTAACTCCGTATAACTCTGTGTAACTGTAATTCCGTGTAATTGTAACTCCATGTAATTCTGTGTAACTGTAACTCCGTATAACTCCGTGTAATTGTAACTCCGTGTAACTGTAACTCCATGTAATTCTGTGTAACTGTAACTCAGTATAACTCTGTGTAACTGTAACTCCGTGTAATTGTAACTCCGTGTAACTCTGTGTAACTCTAACTCCGTGTAACTGTAACTCCGTGTAACTCTGTGTAACTGTAACTCTGTATAACTCCGTGTAACTGTAACTCCGTTTAACTGTAACTCCGTATAACTCTGTGTAACTGTAACTCCATGTAACTCTGTGTTACTCTGTAACTCCGTGTAACTCTGTTGCAACTGTAACTCCATGTAACTCTGTGTTACTCTGTAACTCCATGTAACTCTGTGTAACTGTAACTCCATGTAACTCTGTGTTACTCTGTAACTCCGTGTAACTCTGTGTAACTGTAACTCCGTGTAACTCCGTGTAACTGTAACTCCGTGTAACTCTGTGTAACTGTAACTCCGTGTAACTGTAACTCCATGTAACTCTGTGTTACTCTGTAACTCCGTGTAACTCTGTGTAACTGTAACTCCGTGTAACTCCGTGTAACTGTAACTCCGTGTAACTCTGTGTAACTGTAACTCCGTGTAACTCTGTGTAACTGTAACTCCATGTAACTCTGTGTAACTCTGTAACTCCGTGTAACTCCGTGTAACTGTGTGTAACTGTAACTCCGTGTAACTCCGTGTAACTGTAACTCCGTGTAACTCTGTGTAACTGTAACTCCATGTAACTCTGTGTAACTGTAACTCCATGTAACTCCGTGTAACTGTAACTCCGTGTAACTCCGTGTAACTGTAACTCTGTGTAACTGTAACTCCGTGTAACTGTAACTCCGTGTAACTCCGTGTAACTGTAACTCCGTGTAACTCTGTGTAACTGTAACTCCATGTAACTCTGTGTAACTGTAACTCCATGTAACTCCGTGTAACTGTAACTCCGTGTAACTCTGTGTAACTGTAACTCCATGTAACTCTGTGTTACTCTGTAACTCCGTGTAACTCTGTTTAACTGTAACTCCGTGTAACTCCGTGTAACTGTAACTCCATGTAACTCTGTGTTACTCTGTAACTCCGTGTAACTCTGTGTAACTGTAACTCCGTGTAACTGTAACTCCGTGTAACTCTGTGTAACTGTAACTCCATGTAACTCTGTGTAACTGTAACTCCGTGTAACTCTGTGTAACTGTAACTCCGTATAACTCTGTGTAACTGTAACTCCGTATAACTCTGTGTAACTGTAACTCCGTGTAACTGTAACTCTGTGTAACGCCGTGTAACTGTAACTCCGTTTAACTGTAACTCCGTATAACTCTGTGTAACTGTAACTCCGTGTAACTCTGTGTAACTGTAACTCCGTGTAACTGTAACTCTGTTTAACTCTGTGTAACTGTAACTCTGTGTAACTGTAACTCTGTGTAACTCCGTGTAACTCTCTGTAACTGTAACTCCATGTAACTGTAACTCCATGTAAATCTGTGTAACTGTAACTCCGTGTAACGGTAACTCTGTGTAACTCTGTGTAACTCCGTGGAACTCTTTGTAACTGTAACTCCGTGTAACTGTAACTCCGTGTAACTCAATGTAACTCTGTAACTCTGTGTAACTGTAACTCCGTGTAACTCCGTGGAACTGTAACTCCGTGTAACTCTGTAAATCTGTGTAACTGTAACTCCGTATAACTCTGTGTAACTGTAATTCCGTGTAATTGTAACTCCATGTAATTCTGTGTAACTGTAACTCCGTATAACTCCGTGTAATTGTAACTCCGTGTAACTGTAACTCCATGTAATTCTGTGTAACTGTAACTCAGTATAACTCTGTGTAACTGTAACTCCGTGTAATTGTAACTCCGTGTAACTCTGTGTAACTCTAACTCCGTGTAACTGTAACTCCGTGTAACTCTGTGTAACTGTAACTCTGTATAACTCCGTGTAACTGTAACTCCGTTTAACTGTAACTCCGTATAACTCTGTGTAACTGTAACTCCATGTAACTCTGTGTTACTCTGTAACTCCGTGTAACTCTGTTGCAACTGTAACTCCATGTAACTCTGTGTTACTCTGTAACTCCGTGTAACTCTGTGTAACTGTAACTCCATGTAACTCTGTGTTACTCTGTAACTCCGTGTAACTCTGTGTAACTGTAACTCCGTGTAACTCCGTGTAACTGTAACTCCGTGTAACTCTGTGTAACTGTAACTCCGTGTAACTGTAACTCCATGTAACTCTGTGTTACTCTGTAACTCCGTGTAACTCTGTGTAACTGTAACTCCGTGTAACTCTGTGTAACTGTAACTCCGTGTAACTCTGTGTAACTGTAACTCCGTGTAACTCTGTGTAACTGTAACTCCATGTAACTCTGTGTAACTCTGTAACTCCGTGTAACTCCGTGTAACTGTGTGTAACTGTAACTCCGTGTAACTCCGTGTAACTGTAACTCCGTGTAACTCTGTGTAACTGTAACTCCATGTAACTCTGTGTAACTGTAACTCCATGTAACTCCGTGTAACTGTAACTCCGTGTAACTCTGTGTAACTGTAACTCCATGTAACTCCGTGTAACTGTAACTCCATGTAACTCTGTGTAACTGTAACTCCATGTAACTCTGTGTAACTGTAACTCCATGTAACTCTGTGTAACTGTAACTCCGTGTAACTCTGTGTAACTGTAACTCCGTATAACTCTGTGTAACTGTAACTCCGTGTAACTCCGTGTAACTGTAACTCCGTATAACTCTGTGTAACTGTAACTCCGTGTAACTGTAACTCTGTGTAACGCCGTGTAACTGTAACTCCGTTTAACTGTAACTCCGTATAACTCTGTGTAACTGTAACTCCGTGTAACTCTGTGTAACTGTAACTCCGTGGAACTGTAACTCTGTTTAACTCTGTGTAACTGTAACTCCGTGTAACTGTAACTCTGTGTAACTCCGTGTAACTCTCTGTAACTCCGTGTAACTCTCTGTAACTGTAACTCCATGTAACTGTATCTCCATGTATATCTGTGTAAATGTAACTCCGTGTAACGGTAACTCTGTGTAACTCTGTGTAACTCCGTGTAAATCTTTGTAACTGTAACTCCGTGTAACTGTAACTTCGTGTAACTCCGTGTAACTCTGTAACTCTGTGTAACTGTAACTCCGTGTAACTCCGTGGAACTGTAACTCCGTGTAACTCCGTGTAACTCTGTAAATCTGTGTAACTGTAACTCCGTATAACTCTGTGTAACTGTAACTCCGTGTAATTGTAACTCCATGTAATTCTGTGTAACTGTAACTCCGTATAACTCTGTGTAACTGTAACTCCGAGTAATTGTAACTCCGTGTAACTCTGTGTAACTGTAACTCTGTGTAACTGTAACTCTGTATAACTCCGTGTAACTGTAACTCCGTTTAACTGTAACTCCGTATAACTCTCTGTAAATGTAACTCTGTCTAACAGTAACTCTGTGTAACTCTGTGTAATTGTAACTCCGTGTAACTGTAACTCCGTGTAATTGTAACTCCATGTAACTGTGACTCTGTGTAACTCCATGTAACCGTAACTCCGTGTAATTGTAACTCCATGTAACTGTAACTCTGTGTAACTCTGTGATACTGTAACTCCGTGTAACTGTAACTCCGTGTAACTCTGTGTAACTGTAACTCTGTATAACTCCGTGTAACTGTAACTCCGTTTAACTGTAACTCTGTCTAACTCTCTGTAAATGTAACTCTGTCTAACAGTAACTCTGTGTAACTCTGTGTAACTGTAACTCCATGTAACTGTAACTCTGTGTAATTGTAACTCCGTGTAAATGTAACTCTGTGTAATTGTAACTCCGTGTAACTGTAACTCTGTGTAACTGTAACTCCGTGTAACTCCGTGTAACTGTAACTCCATGTAACTTTAACTCCATGTAACTGTAACTCCGTGTAACTGTAACTCTGTGTAACTGTAACTCCGTGTAACTGTAACTCCGTGTAACTGTAACTCTGTGTAACTGTAACTCCGTGTAACTGTAACTCTGTGTAATTGTAACTCCATGTAACTGTAACTCCGTGTAACTGTAACTCTGTGTAACTGTAACTCCTTGTAACTGTAACTCTGTGTAACTCCAATTAACTGTAACTCCGTGTAACTGTAACTCCGTGTAACTGTAACTCTGTGTAACTGTAACTCTGTGTAACTGTAACTCTGTAACTGTAACTCCGTGTAACTGTAACTCTGTGTAACTGTAACTCTGTGTAACTGTAACTCTGTAACTGTAACTCCGTGTAACTGTAACTCCGTGTAACTGTAACTCTGTGTAACTGTAACTCTGTGTAACTGTAACTCTGTAACTGTAACTCCGTGTAACTGTAACTCTGTGTAACTGTAACTCTGTAACTGTAACTCCGTGTAACTCCGTGTAACTGTAATTCCATGTAACTGTAACTCCGTGTCACTGTAACTCTGTGTAACTCCGTGTAACTGTAACTCTGTGTAACTGTAACTCTGTAACTGTAACTCTGTGTAACTCCGTGTAACTGTAATTCCATGTAACTGTAACTCCGTGTCACTGTAACTCTGTGTAACTCCATGTAACTGTAACTCCGTGTAACTCTGTGTAACTGTAACTCCGTGTCACTGTAACTCTGTGTAACTGTAACTCCGTGTAACTCTCTGTAACTGTAACTCCGTGTAACTCTCTGTAACTGTAACTCCGTGTAACTGTAACTCCGTGTAACTCTGTGTAACTGTAACTCTGTGTAACTCTCTGTAACTGTAACTCCGTGTAACTGTAACTCCGTGTAACTCCGTGTAACTGTAACTCCGTGTAACTGTAACTCCGTGTAACTCCGTGTAACTGTAACTCTGTGTAACTGTAACTCCGTGTAACTGTAACTCCGTGTAACTCTGTGTAACTGTAACTCTGTGTAACTCTGTGTAACTGTAACTCCGTGTAACTGTAACTCCGTGTAACTCCGTGTAACTGTAACTCTGTGTAACTGTAACGCCGTGTAACTGTAACTCCGTGTAACTCCGTGTAACTGTAACTCCATGTAACTCTGTGTAACTGTAACTCTGTGTAACTGTAACTCCGTGTAACTCTGTGTAACTGTAACTCCATGTAACTCCGTGTAACTGTAACTCCGTGTAACTCTGTGTAACTGTAACTCCATGTAACTCTGTGTAACTCTGTAACTCCGTGTAACTCCGTGTAACTGTAACTCCATGTAACTCTGTGTAACTGTAACTCCATGTAACTCTGTGTAACTGTAACTCCGTGTAACTCTGTGTAACTGTAACTCCGTGTAACTCTGTGTAACTGTAACTCTGTATAACTCTGTGTAACTGTAACTCCGTGTAACTCCGTGTAACTGTAACTCCGTATAACTCTGTGTAACTGTAACTCCGTGTAACTGTAACTCTGTGTAACGCCGTGTAACTGTAACTCCGTTTAACTGTAACTCCGTATAACTCTGTGTAACTGTAACTCCGTGTAACTCTGTTTAACTGTAACTCCGTGTAACTGTAACTCTGTTTAACTCTGTGTAACTGTAACTCCGTGTAACTGTAACTCTGTGTAACTCCGTGTAACTCTCTGTAACTCCGTGTAACTCTCTGTAACTGTAACTCCATGTAACTGTAACTCCATGTAAATCTGTGTAACTGTAACTCCGTGTAACGGTAACTCTGTGTAACTCTGTGTAACTCCGTGTAACTCTTTGTAACTGTAACTCCGTGTAACTGTAACTCCGTGTAACTCCGTGTAACTCTGTAACTCTGTGTAACTGTAACTCCGCGTAACTCCGTGGAACTGTAACTCCGTGTAACTCCGTGTAACTCTGTAAATCTGTGTAACTGTAACTCCGTGTAAATCTGTGTAACTGCAACTCCATGTAACCCCGTGTAATTCTGTAACTCCGTGTAACTTTGTGTAACTCTGTGTAATTCTATGTAACTTTATGTAAATCTGTGTCACACTATGCAACTCTATGGAACTCTGTGTTACTCTGTGTAACTTTGTGTAACACTGTGTAACTATGTAAGCGAAAGTATTTTCCTATTTTCAGGCTTGGCAGAATTTCTGTCACTGTGCTTAATGCACTTTCACTCCAAGATGCTTGAATTTACAATGTAGTTTGGAGCGGAGGAGCAGGTCACAGCTCGGGGAGCACTGGCTCATCACTTTCTCATGGATCTCTGCCAACATTAATTTTAATCCTGTCCACGGCAGGACAGAAACAATTTGCATCGATCCCTCAATCAACACCTAAACCAGATGATCTGGTCATTTATCTCATTGCTGTTTGTGGGAGCTTGCTGTGCACAAAGTGACTGCTGCCTTTCCTATATTAGAACAATGACTACACTTCAAAAAGTACTTCATTGGCTGTGAAGCACTTTGGGAAATCCTGAGGTCATGAAAGGCGCACAAGAAATGTAAATCCTTTCATTTGCTGATATGTATGACTTTTAAACACAATTCGAGATATAGATGGGAATCGATAACCTGATAACATTGATGGACACAGTCGAGACATTTAGGGGGGAAAATTCGGTTGCTTTGTGCCTCCCGTTAGTGCCCTAAGAGGGCGTTAATGTGGCGCAAAGCAACTAACGCCCGGGCGCGGCGATGGGAGTTGGCGCCGCTTGCGAAATTGACCAGACATTTTGCGGCGGCGCTAAACACGACCGCCCCGATCTCCTGTGCCCGCAGATCATGACATCAGTCGAGTGCGCAACGCCCCGGTAGTGCCCCAGACCGAATGTTGAGTGGCGCCCCCTGCCTTACCACCTGCCACTAGCAACAACAGGTTGAGGGGAGCGTTTTGCAGTTGGGAAGGGACTGGGGGAGCGCTATTTAAAGGCAACCGCTTCCTGTCTCTTTTTGTCACCGATATTTTTGCACCACGCATTCTGAGAGAGAGAAAGAGACTTCTGGAGAGATTAAACGCTGTGTGAAGGAGTTTTGGGTACTGAGCAGCACTTTGCAGGTTCATTTTGATTTGACCTTCCTTGCATTGATTTAGAAGAGACTATGGGGCTGCACTCCGAGCTCTTTCTCTGGGCCTCTCCATTGTTCTTTCCAGCAGATTTAATGTACAGGTCTCTCCAGGCCGAGATTCAAGGCTGCAATGAGCAGGGTGTGGATGGAGAGCAAGATCGACCCTCCCCTTTAAGAACTGGCCGGTGTCATTGTGTCTATGTTCCATTGCTGACTGACAGCACATGAGCTTCGCCAGCGCTCTGAGGTAGCGCCTCGCTCCTCGGCATTAGCGCCTTAAGAGAGGTGTGTAGCGCCTGATTTAGCGCTCCAATCACCTCCAGGGGCGATAGAAGCCAAGTTTGCAGTCGGAGGCGATAATTAGCGCCAGGCGCTAAACTTTGCGCCCGGCCGATAATTGTGCCCTAAACGGGGCGATACCGAATTTCTCCTCCTTAATCTTTCTAATAAAGTGAGTATTAGATGTTGCTTTAGGACTGAACTGGAAGGTTTCACCAGGTTATTGATAAAGAGATACAGCATTATAATAAGCTGTGCTTGTGATATTGGGCCAGAAATTCGGCTCTTGTCGGGTGAGTACGCGCTGTGTACTCACCCGTAAGGCCACCTGAAGTGCCGGTTTCACGCATGCACTGCGCATGCGTGGGAAACTGGAACTTCCGTTCCCCTGAAGGAAGGGGTTCAGAAGTCGAACGCGTGCGCGGGAGAGGCTGCGCGCACGCAGCGAACTTTGGTTTTTTTTCAGGTTTCTCCGGGAAGGTAAGTATGGAGAAGCTGCACTTTTAAAAAGGAGGCGCAAGGCCTGTTTTTAACAAGGTAAGTGGTTAATTAATTACAATTTAAACATTTTTTCAACAGGTTTATCATTTTTACATACTTTAAAGAAAGGTAAGTTTATTTTTAGTATAATTAATTTTTTCAAAAATTTTAATTTTTGTTTAAAGTAGTTAATTTATGTAATTTATAGTTATTTTAAAAATGTGATGCTTTTTTAAAAATTTATTTGAAATTTAAGTGTGGTTTTGGGGCCGATCTCTATTCATAGGTTTGACAGGTCTTCCTGTCAAATCTATGAATGAAAATGCCCTGCTAGGATTGGCTCTCCATGGCCCACGTGATCCCAGGGGACGCTTCGAACTAACTGCGCCCCTGGGATACACAAGCACTGCGCGCCGGCAGCTGGAGGAGGCCCAGGACCCGAAGTCCTCGTGGGCCCAAAGCACAACAGCAGGCGCGGTAGGTAAGTACGCGCGCGATGCTTGCACCCGCAGGAAGCCGGAAAGCCGAATTTCTGGCCCGATATGTAACCGTCGCAGTTTGTTATTTCCCACTGACTGTTGAACGTGAATTGTTGAGTCATTATAACACAGCACTTACCAGAAACATGAAGCCGTGTTGCGGGGTGGTAGTTATGATCCTTTCCGTTGTTAAATCTTATTCTGAAAAAATAAGGACCTGCATCTTGCTGTGTGATGTTGTTTATAATCAGGGAACAGTCGCCATCTTTCAGGTCTCCAGACAGCCGGGTCCGATGTCGTAACCATGGCGATTCACGATTGTGATCCTTGGAGTGAAAGGCTACAGACGATGATAGTCGTTTCTTGCTATTAAACCAGATTCCAGTTCGTGGTTGGTTTGCCAGATGCGATGGATAACTGTAATGACATGGAATCTGTGCACACAAACCTTCCTGTGCTGTCACATCTCGTGGTGTGTTGCCTTTCCACTCTTCTGACAATACAGCTGAGGAGAGAAAAATATCAATATTTAGCGATGGACGGCTTTTCGCTCCACAAGGCTCGATCTCCACTCCCTCCGACACTGGCGCACTGTGGCTGCAGTGTGTACCATCTACAGGACAAACAAGGAACTCACCAAGGTTACTAAATGGATGAAAGGGAATCCTGGACACGGGACTGGACAAGTTTGTTCTATATTGGCTAAAGGACCTCAGGACCCTGTTTAATTAAGCAAGTATTCCACCCAACACAAAGCCTAAAAGATGAACCAATTGAGATATATTCTGCACTGAATTACAATGCAGGAACAATGGATTGGAAACCATCAGAACTCACGCCATTTTCTCCATCATGAATCACTAATTAGCCAAAACTTCCTGTTTGGTCTGCAACCCAGCTGATTGGCTAAGCTGATTCAGTCTACTTGGTGCACTTTGGATCTTCATTGTCGAAGGAATCACTTTAGATTGAAAACCAATGTTGTTGTAGGTTGATTCCAATACAGCATTGTAGACTGACTTGTCCACCGGCTCAGCACTGGCCCTACTCCAGCAGACACTTTGAAGCACAGTAGCAAAGCGCCTCTAGCCTGAGCTATGAATGTGTCGGAGGTGCAGCTGTGTTGGGTTCATGACTTTCGCAGATGGTCTCACTGCGTGTTCTTTCAAACTGAACTGGGGCTCACACTAAACACTGATGGCAAACCTTTCTTGTTCCCTGTTCTTCTGCAATAGTCATGATTTCAGCAGGAAAGAAAAAGAGTTGCTCATAAGGAACTGAAATCATAGAATCTTACAGCACAGAAGGAGGCCATTCGGCCCATCTCGCCTGTGCCAGCGCTTTGAAGGAGATATCCAATTAGTCCCACTCATCTGCTCTTTCCCCACACCTCTGCAATTTTTTCCCTTCAAGTATTTATCCAATTCCCTTTTGAAAGTTACTAATGAATTTGCTTCCACCGCCCTTTCAGGCAGTGCATTCCCGATCATAACATCTTGCTGCGTAAGAAAAAATTCTCCTCACCTCCCCTTGACTTGCAGCATAATCATCACTGCAAGGCTCTGGGGAAAGAGCAGGGGAATGGAACTAATTGGATAGCTCTAGCAAAGAGCCGGCACAGGCACGATGGGCTGAATGGCCTCCTTCTGTGCTGTAAGATTCTACGGGGGGGGGGGGGAAATTGGGTTGCTTTGCTCCTCCCGGGGGCGCTAACAAGGCGCAAAGCCCCTAGCGCCTGGGTGCGGGGCCGCTAAAGCTTCCGTGAAATTCAGCGGGAGGTTATCGGCGCTGACATCTTCGCCTTGTGCAGCGTTCTGCTAGCGTCCCGCTCGCGCCCTGGCCGCAAACTTCGGTCGCGCCCCCATACCTACTGCCGGACACGATGTCCGACAGGATCAGGGTGGCATTTCTGCGGTCACGGCGGCGCAGATTAAAGGGCAGGTGCCGGGCCGCAATTCTTTTTTTCGGGCCGCCTGCCAGCACCGGCCCCCTTCCACTTCTTCATGCGGGGTGCTGGACGCGATCGGTCAGCCCAGCACTCCTCTTGAGGCTATTTTCCCAGCACCCCACTCCCCGGTGGTCCAGCAGGGCCCCGGTGCGCACTGCGCTAGGCCCCTCCCCTTTAAGCAGGGGAGGGAGGCCTGTAATACCGCGGTGCTACGTGCCGATGTGTGTGGCGCTGTTGCGCGTAGCGTCACGATATTGAATGGTAGCGCCCCAGGAAGGAGGGGGAGCGCTTCCAGTAGCACCTCACCTCCTGCTTGGGGCGCGACCACTCAATTAATGGCGCATGAGCGCTAAAAGTAGCACCCCGGCGAAGTTAGCGCCCCAAAGGGGGCACGACTGAATTTTTCCCCCTATGATTCTGTGAAATGTAACTGCAGAGCAGATCAGAGGTAAACAGAGAAACTCAGCATATTTGAGACCTTTATACATTTCCTGGTATGCCTTCTTTCTATCTTTCAGTTATTTTGCACCCTTATAGTGGTTGCTATCATGGTGAGAATGGACAGGAAGCAGAACTGCCTGTCTATTCTCAGTGCTGCTGTGTTGCCTTCAGGGCGACTTCTCACTAAAATCAGCAAAAGACACAAATTTCAGGACTTTGCTATCGAAATTCTAGCATTGGGAGAGATTTCTTCCCTCAGTTTTTATCCCCCTTCTCTCCTCGACCCGTTTCCCCCTGTGCTCGGTGACCTACATTGGCTCCCGGGCCGGCAACACTTCGAATTTAAAATCCTCATCCTCGATTTCAAATCGCCCCATGGCCTCGCTCCACTCCCCATCTCTGTAACCTCCTCCACTCCCGCAAACCCACGAGATCTCTGTGCTCCTCCAATACTGCCCTGCAAATTTTTCCCCTTCAAGTACATATTCAATTGGATATGATGAGTGAACGGGACTTGGTGCGAGTTACTACGCTGGGTCACTGCTGAATTTGGTCCCCAATCATAGCTCAATAACAATGATCTTTTGCAAAGACTATTAACCGTAAATATGTCCGAGCTGACGATGATGTTACCTTGGAGAAGTGACAGGAGCAAGTGAGATTTCCTGATCATTGTCCGCTCCCAGATATTTCATCAACGTCTCACGCTCAAGCTCTGAAAGTGAAAGGAGTGAATGAGACCTCACCACTTGCCCGATTCTCTGTGGGATGATAGACGCTCTGCAGTATTACAAGGCTTTAAGAAAAAAAAAGAAAAAAAATTGCATTTCTACAGCTCCTTTCACCACCTCAGGACGTCCCAAAGCGCTTTACATCCAATGAAGTACTTTTGAAGTGTAGTCACTGTTCTAATGTAGGAAACGCAGCAGTCAATGTGTGCACAGCAAGGTCCCGCAAACAGTAATGTGATAATGACCAGATCATCTGGTTTTTAATGATATTCGTTGAGAGATAAATATTGGCCCCAGGATACCGGGGAGAACTCCGCTGTTCTTCTCCAAAATAGTGCCATGGGATTTTTTACATCCACCTGAGAGGGCAGACGGGGCCTCAGTTTTACTTCTCATCCAAAAGACGCCATCTCCGACAGTGCAGCGCTCCCTCAGTACTGCCCCTCCGACAGTGCAGCGCTCCCTCAGTACTGCCCCACCGACAGTGCAGCGCTCTCTAAGTACTGCCCCTCCGACAGTGCAGCGCTCTCTCAGTACTGCCCCTCCGGCAGTGCAGCACTCCCTCAGTATTGTCCCTCTGACAGTGCAGCGCTCCCACAGTACTGCCCCTCCGACCTTGCAGCACTCCCTCAGTACTGAACCTGTGACAGTGCAGCACTCCCTCAGTACTGACCCTCCGACAGTGCAGCGCTCCCACAGTACTGCCCCTCCGACCTTGCAGCACTCCCTCAGTACTGAACCTGTGACAGTGCAGCACTCACTCAGTACTGCCCCTCCGACAGTGCAGCGCTCCCTCAGTACTGTCCCTCCGACAGTGCAGCACTCCCACAGTACTGACCCTCCGACAGTGCAGTGCTCCCACAGTACTGCCCCTCCGACAGTGCAGCACTCACTCAGTACTGCCCCTCCGACAGTGCAGTTGACATCGACACTGGTTGTCCAAGATAGGAAGTGTTAACAGCAACATTCCTCAAATCAATGAGCAATATATTCACACTTACAAAAGAGGGCACAGTTCCTCAAATCTATTTTGAGACAAAACTGATGATCTGATCGTTGACTCATTGCTATTTTTGGGAGCTTGCTTTGTGCTGATTGGCTGCCGCTCCTGCCTACATGATAAAAGTGCCAACACTTCAAAAAGTGATTCGTTGGCTGTAAATAGCTTTGGGGCATCCTGAGGTTGTGAAAGCCGCCAAAAGTGCATAAAAACTTAAGAAATAGGAACAGGAGTAGACCATACGGCCCCTCGATCCTGCTCTGCCATTCAATAAGATCATGGCTGATCTTTGGCCTCAACTCCACTTTCCGGCCCGATTCCCATATCCCTTGATTTCCTTAGAGTCCAAAAATCTATCTATCTCATCCTTGAATATACTCAATTACTCAATGACTGAGCATTCACAGCCTTCCAAAAATTTACAACCCTTTGAGTGAAGAAATTCCTCCTCATCTCAGTCTGAAATGGCCGATCCTTATCCTGAGACTAGGCCCCAAGTTCTAGCCAGGGGAAACAATCTCTCAACATCTACCCCCTTTATCTACCCTGCTCGTTATCGGGTATGGTAACATAGTGGTTATGTTACTGGTAGTAGTAATTTAGTAATCTGAACTTATGTTCCAGAGACGTGAGTTCAAATCCCACCACGGCAGCAAATTCAGTTAATTTTATTTATTTTTTTAATCTGGAATAAAAAGCTAGTGTCAGTAATGGTGACCATGAAACTATCGGATTCTCGTTAAAACCCATTTGTTTCACTAATGTTCTTTAGGGAAGGAAATTCGCTGTCCTTACCCAGTCTGGCCTATATGGGACTCCAGACCCACAGCAATGCGGTTGACTCTTAACTACCCTCTGAAATGGCGGCTCAGCACCACCTTCTCAAGGGCAATTAGGGATTGCTGTCGACGCCCACATCTGATGAACGAATATAAAGAAACCCTGTCAAGCCCACTCAAAATCTTATATGTTTCAATGAGATCACCTCTCATTCTTCTGAACTCCAGAGAGTATAGGCCCAATCTACTCAATCTCTCATCATAGGACAACTCTCTCATCCCAGGAATCAATGTAGTGAACCTTTGTTTCACCATCTCTATGGCAAGTATATCCTTCCTTAGATAAGTAGACCAAAACTGTGCACAGTACTTCAGGTGTAGTCTCCCCAAAGCCCTGTACAATTGTAGCAAGACTTCCTTACTCTAGTACTCCAACCTCTTTGCAATAAAGGTCAATTGATTGAGAATTTTGAAATAGTTCTTTAAATGTTTGCTACTGCTTATCTACCATCATATCTTTTAATCTATTTTCCCAGTTAAGCGGCACCTTGATTTCAAAATTCTCACCCTTGTTTTCAAATCCCTCCATGGCCTCGCCCCTCCCTATCTCTGTAATCTCCTTTAGCCCCACAACCCCTCAAGATATCTGTGCTCCTCTAATTCTGCCCTCCTGAGCATCCCTGATTATAATCACTCAACCATTGGTGGCTGTGCCTTCTGTTGCCAAGGCCCTAAGCTCTGGAATTCCTTGCCTAAATCTCTCCGCCTCTCTACCTCTCTTTCCTCCTTTAAGACACTCCTTAAAACCTACCTCTTTGACCAAGCGTTTGGTCACCTGCCCTAATTTCTCCTTAGGTGGCTCGGTGTCAAATTTGTTGTCTTATAATACTCCTGTGCAGCGCCTTGGGACGTTTTACTACGTTAAAGGCGCTATATAAATACAAGTTGTTGTTGTTGTTATTTTGCCAATCTATCTTAGCCAACTCGCCCCTCTTACCTATGTAATTGGCTTTATTTTCTCTCTCAAGTATGCCTCTCTCAAAATAACGTGAAATTCTATCATATTATGATCACTCTTCCGCAGAGGATCCTTTACTATGAGATTACTAATTAGCCCTGTCTCATTACACAATACAAGATCTAAAATAGTCGGTTCCCTGGTTGGTTCCACAATGTATTGTTCTAGGAAACTGTCTCAAATGCATTCCGTGAACTCCTCCAGACTACATTTGCCAATTTGATTTGTCCAGTCTATATAAAGATTAAAGTCCCCCACGATTATTGCATTACATTAGTTACAAGCTCCTATTATTTCTTGATTAATACTCTGTCCAATGGTATACCTACTGTTTGGCGCCTATAAATTACTTCCACCAGTGTTTTGTGCCCCTTGTTATAACTTATCTCCACCCATACTGATTCTACTTCATGATCTTCTGAGCCAAGATCCTTTCTCACTACTGTCCTTATGTCATCCTTTATTATCAGAGCTAACCCCCACTGCTTTTCCATTCTGCCTGTCTTTTCAAAACATGAAGTACGCTGGAATATTTAGTTCCCAACCTCGGTCACCTTGCAACCATGTCTCTGTAATGGCTATTAGATCAAGCCCAATTATCTCTATTTGTGCCATTAGTTCATCTATCTTGTTACAAATGCTTCATGCATTCAGATAAAGAGACTTTAATTTTAATTTTTTACTATTATTCCCTGCTTCCCTATTCACAGAGCACTGGCGAAGCTCATGTGATGTCAGTCAGCAATGGAACACAGACACAATGGCGCCGGCCAGTTCTTAAAGGGGAGGGTTGATCTTGCTCTCCATCCACATCCTGCTCATTGCAGCCTTGAATCTCAGCCTGGAGAGACCTGTACATCAAATCTGCTGGAAAGAACAATGGAGAGAACCAGGGAAAGAGCTCAGAGTGCAGCCCCCAGTGTCTCTTCTAAATCGATACAAGGAAGGGCAAATCAAAATGAACCTGCAAAGTGCTGCTCAGTACCCAAAACTCCTTCACACAGCGTTGAATCTCTTCAGAAGTCTCTCTCTCTCTCTCTCTCAGAATGCGTGGTGCAAAAATGTCACCAACAAAAAAAGGCAGGAAGCGTTCATCTTTAAATAGCGCTCCCCCAGTCCCTTCCTGACTGCAAAACGCTCCCCTCAGGAGCAGGTTCGAGATGGGTAGATGGAGTTAAGATACAGATTAGCGGTGATCCAATTGAATGGCGGAAGAGGTTCAAGGGGCTGAATGGCCTCCTCCTGTTCCTATGATAGGAGGATAGCAGGTTCGAGGGGCTGAATGGCCTCCATCTGTTTCTATGTTCCTAACTGAGTCCCGTTGAACTGCCCAATTTCACCTCATGCCCCTCCCTCTCATCCTCCGACCTGCTCGCTCTGTACGTGGGGGACTCTCGCGGTGCTGGGGAATCTAGCGGGAGCAAGCTGAAATTCAAGCCCTTAGCACGGGATGTGTGTGATGGGCTGTGTCCCATGCGTTTACCTCCTTCCCTGCTCATGCAGGCATTGTTGTGTGAATCCATAAGGGGTCCTGTCTATAATACCCTGGATTCAGAGATCCTGTGAGATTCAGGGAAATGATTTCCTCCGGTGGACTGTGTTTGGTTTTCATTTAAGTGGAACATAGGAACAGGAATAGGCCCATTCAGCCCCTCGAGCCAGTTACCACAGGAACAGGAATAGGCCCATTCAGCCCCTCGAGCCAGTTACCATAGGAACAGGAATAGGCCCATTCAGCCCCTCGAGCCAGTTACCATAGGAACAGGAATAGGCCCATTCAGCCCCTCGAGCCTGTTACCATAGGAACAGGAGTAAGCCCATTCAGCCCCTCGAGCCAGTTACCATAGGAACAGGAATAGGCCCATTCAGCCCCTCGAGCCAGTTACCACAGGAACAGGAATAGGCCCATTCAGCCCCTCGAGCCAGTTACCATAGGAACAGGAATAGGCCCATTCAGCCCCTCGAGCCAGTTACCATAGGAACAGGAATAGGCCCATTCAGCCCCTCGAGCCTGTTACCATAGGAACAGGAGTAAGCCCATTCAGCCCCTCGAGCCAGTTACCATAGGAACAGGAATAGGCCCAATCAGCCCCTCGAGCCTGTTACCATAGGAACAGGAGTTAGGTCCATTCAGCCCCTCGAGCCAGTTATCATAGGAACAGGAATAGGCTCATTCAGCCCATTCAATCCTGTTACCCAGGAGTTAGGTCCATTCAGCCCCCTCAAGCCTGTTACCGTAGGAACAGGAGTTAGACCCATTCAGCCCCCTCAAGCCTGTTATCGTAGGAGCAGGAGGAGGCCATTCAGCCCCTTGAACCTCTTCCGCCATTCAATTGGATCACCGCTAATCTGTATCTTAACTCCATCTACCCATCTTGTTTCTGTAACCCTTAAAAACCTTACCCAACAAAAATCTATCCATCACAGTCTTGAAATTTTCAATTGAGCTCCTTCTTCTGGACTCCCCCCACCAGAGGAAATAGTTTCTCTCCATCTACGTTATCAACTTCTTTAATCATCTTAAACACCTTGATTAGATCACCCCATAATCTTCCATACTTGAGGGAATACAAGCCTAGTCTCTCCTCATAAATTAACCTTTTTAGCCCCACTATGGTGAATCTGCACTGCACCCCCTCCAAGGCCAATATATCCTTCCTGAGGTGCGTTGCCCACAACTGAACGCATTGCAGAGCAAAGTCTGCAGTCCTACGCCTGCATTAATAATGAGGTCAAACTCAGAGACAAATGATGCGGGTTTATTAAAGGTTAGATGTTACACATGTTCACGACCCAAAACTGATGATGCCACAAAGGAATAGTCCCTTAATAGCTCAGCTCAACAAATTCATTGCAGATGATACGGATACTCGGCGTTGTAAACAGAGGCATTGAATTCAGAAACAAGGAAGTTCTGCTAAACCTTTACAAATCACTGGTTAGGCCTCTGCTGGAGTATTGAGTTCAATTCTGGGCACCACACTTAAAGAAGGATGTCAAAAGAACATAAGAACATAAGAAATAGGAGCAGGAATAGGCCACTTGGCCCCTCGAGCCTGCTCCGCCATTCAATAAGATCATGGCTGATCTTGGGCTCAAAGCCACTTCCCTGCGCGCTCCCCATAACCCTTCACTCCCTTATCTTGCAAAAATCTGTCTATCTCCACCTTAAATGTATTTAATGACCCAGCCTCCACGGCGCTCTGGGGCAGAGAATTCCACAGATTTACGACCCTCTGAGAGAAGAAATTCCTCCTCATCTCAGTTCTAAAAGGGCGACCCTTTATTCTAAAACTGTGCCCCACGTTCTAGATTTCCCCACGAGGGGAAACATCCTCTCTGCATCTACCTTGTCGAGCCCCCTCAGTATCTTATATGTTTCAATAAGATCACCTCTCATTGTTCTAAATTCCAATGAGTATAGGCCCAACCTGCTCAACCTTTCCTCATAAGTCAACCCCCTCATCTCTGGAATTAACCTAGTGAATCGTCTCTGAACTACCTCCAATGCAAGTATATCCTTCCTTAAATAAGGAGACCAAAACTGTACGCAGTACTCAAGGTGTGGTCTCACCAATACCCTGTACAGTTGTAGCAGGCCTTCCCTGCTTTTATACTCCAACCCCTTTGTAATAAATGCCAACATTCCATTTGCCTTTTTGATTACTTGCTGTACCTGCATGCTAACTTTTTGTGTTTCATGCAGGTCCCTCTGAATTGTAGCATTTTGTAATCTCTCTCCATTTAAATAATAATTTGCTTTTTTATTTTTCCTGCCAAAGTGGATAACCTCGCACTTTCCCACATTATACTCCATCTGCCAAATGTTTGCCCACTCACTTAACCTGTCTATATCCCTTTGCAGGTTCTTTGAGTCCTCTGCACAACTTGCTTTCCCACCCATCTTTGTATCATCCGCAAACTTGGCTACATTACACTCGGTCCCTTCATCCAAGTCATTAATGTAGTTTGTAAATAGTTGAGGCCCCAGCACCGATCCCTGTGGCACCCCACTAATTACCGTTTGCCAACGGAAAATGACCCATTTATCCCGAATCTCTGCTTTCTGTTAATTAGCCAATTCTCTATCCATATTACCCCCAATTCCGTGAGCTCTTATCTTATGCAGTAACCTTTTATATGTCACCTTATCAAATGCCTTCTGGAAATCCAAATACACCACATCCACTGGTTCACCTTTGTCCACCCTGCTCGTTACCTCCTCAAAGAACTCCAGCAAATTTGTTAAACATGATTTCCCTTTCATAAAACCATGCTGACTCTGCTTGACTGCATTATGATTTTCTAAATGCCCTGCGACTGCTTCCTTAATGAAAGACTCCAGCATTTTCCCAACGACAGATGTTAGGCTAACTGGTCTATGGTTTCCTGCTTTCTGTCTCCCTCCTTTCTTAAATAGGGGTGTTACATTTGCGCTTTTCCAATCCACTGGGACCTCTCCAGAGTCCAGGGAATTTTGGTATGTTGCAACCAATGCATCCACTATCTCTGCAGCCATTTCTTTTAAGACCCTGGGATGCAGGCCATCTGCTCCCTGGTTGGTACCATTACATACTGTTCTAGGAAACCATCCCGGACACACTCTATGAACTCCTCCTCAAGGCTACCATGGCCAATTTGATTTGTCCAATCAATATGGAGATTAAAATCACCCATGATTATTACCGTACCTTTTTTACAGGCCTCCATTATTTGTTGATTTATACTCTGTCCAACAGCATTGCTACTGTTCGGGGGCCTGTAGACTACACCCACCTGAGACTTTTTCCCTTTATTATTTTTTATCTCCACCCAAACCGATTCTACATCTTGATCTTCTGAGCCAATATCACTTCTCACCACTGCACTGATTCCATCCTTTACCAACAAAGCCACCCCACCTCCCTTTCCTTTCTGTCTATCCTTCCGAATTGTCAAATACCCTGGAATATTCAGTTCCCAGCCCTGATCACCATGTCAAGGCCTTGGAGAGGGTACAGAGGAGGTTTACCAGGATGACACCAGGGATGAGGGACTTCAGTTATGTGGAGAGATTGGAGAAGCTGGAATTGTTCTCCTTCAAGCAGAGAAGGTTAAGGGGAGACCTAATAGTGGTATTGAAAATTATGAGGAGTTTTGATAAAGCAAGTAGGGAGAAACTGTTTCCTCTGGAAGTGGGTCAGTAGCAAGAGGTCATAGATTAAAGTAATTGGCAAAAGAGAAATGTTTTTACACAGAGGGTTGTTAAGATCTGAAACGCACTATCTGAAAGGGTGGTGGAATCAGATTCCATAGGAACTTCCAAAAGGCAATTGGACATGTACTTGAAGAGGACTCATTTATAGGGTTATGGGGAAGAAGCTGGGGTGTGAACACGAAAATGGATAAGTCGTTGAAAAGAGCTGGCACAGGCGTGATGCGCCAAATGGCCTCCTTCTGTGCTGTTACATTCATTCTATGTTCAAAAAAACAGATTATCTGGTCATTGCTGCTTGTGGAATCTTGCTGTGTGCCAATATTGGCTGCCGTGTTTCCCTACATTACAGCAGTGACTACACTTCCATAAAAGTGCTTAATTGGCTGTGAAGTGCTTTGGGACGTCCTGAGGTCGCGATATCTTTGTCCAAACATGTGTTTAGCTTTTTGGCAGCCTTCCAATTTTATTTTATTTTTACAACAGAAATAATCTAAAATGGAACGTAGCATCAGTAATTATTTAGGGTCAAATGGTTTTCCTTCCTTTGTCTCAATCGTAATCTCTAAAAGGGCAGTCCAGAACAAGGGGGCATAATCTTAAAATTAGCGTTCAGGAGTGAAATCAGGAAGCACATCTTCACACAAAGGGTACTGGAAATCTGGAACTCTCTCCCCCAAAAACAGCTGTTGAGGCTGGGGCTCAGTTGGAGCTTTCAAGCCCAAGATTGATAGATTTTTGTTGGGGAAGGGTAACGAGGGATATGGAGCAAAGGCAGGTAGATGGAGTTGAGGTGCAGAACAGTGAGGGTCCTTGTCTCCGGTGGAACCTCCAAACCTCTGCCTCCCAGTGCACTTCCAGATCGCTTAAAGGCACGTGGCCAGGCAGGGACTAAAGCTCTTACTATTCTGCTTCGGAAATATTCCTTGACCTCATCCAACCTAGAAGGACAAGGGCAGCAGGCGCATGAGAACAGCATCACCTCCAAGTTCCCCTCTGAGTCACATGCACCATCCCGACTTGGAAGTATATCGGCTGTAGCTTCATCGTCGCTGGGTCAAAATTCCTAGAACTCCCGAACAAACGGCACTGTGGGAGCACCTTCACCACACGGGACTGCAGCGGTTCAAGAAGAAGGCCCACCACCACCTTTTCAAGGGGCGACTAGGGATGGGCAATAAATGGGCCGTGCCAGAGATGCCGACATCCCGGGAATGAATTGAAGAAAAACCCGAGAAGAGTAATCTTCTCTTGTGCCAACCCAATTGTATTGGGGAGTAATTGCTGACACACACTGCTTGGGCTGAATGGCCTCTTCCTGTGCAGCTTCCTCTGTGTATTTAATTAGAAAGTGTTGATGTGTTACTGTGAGTCAAATCGGGAAGAGGGGAACTAGTGAGAAAACATCACTGTGTTGAAATGAAGGACCTTAATCTTGCGTTGTAAGCAAACTGTTAACCCATTGTGTCCTGACACTGTGACAATGGCCCAAAAATTAGTGAGGGAGCCTTCGTGCGGGGGTAAGGCTTCCCCGCGATATCTCACTGCGCGCCGGCTTTTTCATTCCCAGCTCGCACGAACTTGATGTTCTAGACATCAGCTGGGCAGTGCTTGCGTATCCCACAGGCGTAGTTAATTCGTGCGAGCTGTGGGATCACGTGACTCAGTTAGAGCCAATGGCAGCACACCATCTTCCATTCATAAGTTTCACAATCAAGTGCTGTGAAAGCTATGAATCTATACCCCCCAAAAGAACAGCTAAACCTCAATTAAATTTTTTTAAAAACCATCACATTAATAAAATAAGTATAGTTAAATAAATTAACCACTTTAAACAAAAAATTAAATTTTTGAAAAAATTTTAAATCTTTTAAAAAGTTATAAAAATAAACTTACCTTTCTTTAAAGTCTCTAAAAAAGATATACCTGTTGAAAAAAATTCAAAATAATACTTAATTAACTACTTACCTTGTTAAAAGAGGGTCTTACGCCTCCTTTCTTTATGTGCAAAATCTTCCATGCTTACCTGCGCGTTCAAAGCACTAAGTGCACTGCGTGCGCGCAGCCTGTAGTGCGCACGCGGTTCACTTAGGAACCGCCCCCTTTTGAAATCACCAAGTGCCAAGTGGATCATGACGTCAGTGAGTGTTCAATGCTCACTCGCCGCCCGATCTGCGAAACAGATTGTCGCCACCTACCTTAGCACCTGGAGGAAACAGCGACAGGGAGAGCTGGCGTGAAGCACCAGGAAGCCGGCTCCAGGGACGTTATTTAAAGGGATCATCAGTAATGAGTCGCAGCTGTAGGTTAGTGGAGTTTCAGTGCTTTCTTGTCAGTTTCACATAGTGCAACAGTCTCATTCCATAATTTCAAGGTTATTTATCAGGAGTGGTGTGGCAACTAAAAAGTAGCTAAATTTATTCTTAAAAAAATCAAACTGCTAGACTTGGTTATATTAATGGGGGCTGCACTGGCAGTCGACCTGGCCCTCCAGGATCTACGGCGGAGGGAGTGGAGGCAGCGAGAAAGACTGGAACATGTGCCCAGAGGGAGGAGGAGGGCCATCAGGGGTCTCATTAGAAGGCCTTACCCTACGAGGGTATTCTGAGAGCACGTCTCCTACATCCAATTAAGCATGGAACAGTGTATTAGAAAGCTCCCGCTTCACCATGGAGGTGGTCACAGAAATCTGCCACCCCCTGCAACCAGACCTCCAGCCTCAGATCAGGGTGACCACGGCTCTCTCAGTGGCAGTCAAGGTCACCATCGCCCTCAATTTCTTCACCAGCAGATCCTTCCAGTTTGCAACAGGAGACATAGCTAACATCTCACAGTTCGCCATCCATCGCTGCATCCGGGAGGTCACATAGGCTCTTTACAGTAGGAGAAGGGACTACATTTCCTTCGCCATCACCAGAGAGAAGCAGGACAAGCGCGCATGTGGCTTTGCCAGGACAGCGGGATTCCCCATGGTGCAGGGCGCCATTGTCCGCACCCACATGGCTTTGCGGGCACCGCATTACAATCCTGAGATCTTCCGTAACCGCAAAGGCTACCATTCACTTAATGTGGAGTTGGTGTGCGACCACAGACAGTGAATCCTCAATGTCAATGTCCGCTATCATGGCAGCAGCCACAATGCCTTCATCCTGCTCCAGACCAGTGTACCAGCACTCTTCCAGCCATCATGTTGAGCTCGTGGCTGGCTGGTCAGAGACAAGGGCTATCCGCTCTCCACCTGGCTCATGCCTCCCCTCTGCAACCCCAACACTCCTGCCCAGCACTCATATAATGAGAGTCATGCTGCCACCAGGAACATCATCGACCAGACCATCGGGGTGCTCAAGCAACGGATCCGCTGCCTTGACCACTCAGGAGGAGCCCCCCAGTACTCGGTTGAGCAGGTGTCCCATTTCGTGGTGTTCTGCTGCATGCTCCACAACATGGCCATCATGAGGGCACAGCCCTTGCCACCAGGGATTGCGGGACCACCTCAGGAGGAGGAAGAGGGAGATGATGAAGATGACGAGGAGGAGGAGGAGGAGGACGAACAGGAGCGAGGGAGGAGGCAGCCACTCAATCGGCCTTCTGGCAGGGCGGTCCGTGACCGCCTCATCAGAGTGCGGTTCCAATCAATTAAACCCCAGATCCCCGTTGCTCACCACATCCCCATCATTCCATCCCTGTCACAGGACATATCACAGCACAAAGCTGAAATGAGACACACCACAAAAGAATCCAAACTGAATTAATAAATTTATCAAAAATCAGTGAACACATATTTACAATAAAAATATTAACTATTCACCCTTGTGCAATCCCTTAGTGCCTCTCATTACTGTGACTTTGCCTACTCTAGTGCTCCTACGAAGTGTTGGCCCAGTGGCTGCAGTAGGGCTGGTGGAAGGTTGCTGAGTGTCCATGCGGCAGACTTCAGATGGCCTTGCAGGACACCGCTGACCAGCTCTGGGCCTGAAGGCCCAGCTGTAGACTGCACCACCTCAGCATGGGCGGCAGCAGTCTGGGCTGGCTGGATGACAGGCAGCGACAAGGGCAATGGCAGAGTGGCCCTGATGGGAGCAGGAATGCTGACATCCTGAGAGAGGACAGCAGCTTCCTGCTCCACTGACCCACTGCCACTCCCCCGGGGCAGCATCTGAGCATCAGTACCAATCTGTTGGAGCACAGATTGCTGGCCTGTTGCGACACCGTGAAAGCCCCGGTCGACGGTGGTCGACCCAGCCACGATGGCAGAGCTTGTGTGGCATCAAGCTGAGACTGCATGAGAGCAGTCTGAGATTGGGTGCCACCAAGCATAGACTGCATTACAGCACTAAGACGTTGCAATTAGGACCAAGTGTGGGGCACAATACGTGTGGCTGGGTTTAGGGCAAGTTGGAGTTTCAGGAGGGGTGCAGGCTGGAAGGCCAGGAAGGAGTTCATTGACAGCAGTCAAGTTTGGAGTTGACTAAGCCACGCGTCAGAGTTTCAGAGGCCGAGGGACTGAGGTAGGGGTGAAGGTCCACAAATGTTGCGGAGGCGGAAGCAAGCAGCCGTGGCGATGGATAGGTCACGAGGTTCAAATCTCAGCTCCTGGGCGAGGAGGATGCCAAGATTGCCAGTGGTCTAGTTGGACTTGAGACAACGGCTGGGGAGAGAAGCTTGTGGCTTGGGCTGAAGGTTGGTCTTCCCAATACCAAAACTGGAAGAAGTTGTGAATCGTTAGGTTTAGGTGTGTATCTGTGCTGCATTATAACGTGGGTTCAGCTGTCAATGTGCAGCTACACTCTGAGCTTCACACTCAGTGTGTATTGCTGATCTCACTTGGCCACACACCCTTCAATCGACTTAAATATCCTCTGGTCCAAAGGCAGTCAGATTGATTGCCGCGACGGTTTCAATACCTGTCAGCTCTGGGTCACTGTAAGTACAACTAGGCACAGCAACTGATAACCAACCATAGTCGTTCCAGTGGAGATAGAATGGGAGTACAATTTGTTAACTCTGTACCAGCAGCCTCACACTGAATGTCCGCCGCTCTCATAGAATCATAGAAATTTACTGCACAGAAGGAGGCCATTCGACTCATTGGGCTGGATTTTCTCAATGGGGAGTTGTTGGAGACGGGACTCCCCCTTGTCGGGTTTTAGTCCCGCCTCCATCGACTTCTGGCCAACCCACGCTATTTTCCCTTGATTGACCTTGTTAAGCCCGCCCAGCGGGTCTAGCAGGCCAATTAAGGGAAAGCCGGTTACTGGTCACATCAGCGAGTGACGTTTCATCTGTCAAGAGCTTTTGACAGATGAAATGTCAGCATTTGACGGCTCTGTGAAGCTGTCAAACACGGACAATCTGTCCTCTAAGTTGAGCCCTTCCACTCAGGCTCAGTTAGAGAGCTCTCCTGAGCAGAAAGCAGAAGGCTGCAGCTTTTGACAGTTCAGCGGCCATTCTGCTTTCTGTGCCGGTGAGATGAGGGACTCCCGAGACCTGAAGGGAGGAAGCCTGCAGGAAGAAGTAAAGATAAGTAAAACTTATTAAAACACTTTACACTCACCTCACACACTTACCTCTCCACACTTGCACTCATCGCTCACCTGCACACCGGACATCTCGGCCCCTCTGACCCCCGCAGACCCACGGCCCGCCTCGCTGACCCTGGCAAGGTTCGGAGCCATCGGGAAGCCCACACTTCAGGGCTGAAAATGGGGATTCTCCAAAAAATTGCCTGTTAACTACCTGTTAACAGGCAGTTAATTGGCACTAATCCCCTTCCCGCCTCGGGGAGGCGGCTCCCAGCGCGGGTCGGGTACCTGCCTCCTGGGAAGATGGCACGGAGGCGGGTTGGGGGCGGGATGGGTACCCACCCCCAGATTCTGCCATTTTCCCGGCAGTCCTGCCTCCATACCCGCCTCCCCAGGGCTGGGAAAATCGCCCCCTTTATGTCTGTGCAGGCGAAAAAAGAGCTAATCCCACTTTCCAGCTTTAACTGTTTCAGCTGTGGCTCAGTGGGTAGCATTCTTGCTTCTGAGTCCGAAGGTTGTGGGTTCAAATCCCACTCCAGAGCCTTGGAGCACAAAAGCCTAGGCTGACACTCCAGTGCAGGGCTGACGGGGTGCTACACTGTCAAAGGTGCCATCTTTTGGATGAGACATTAAACCGAGGCCCTGTCTGTGCTCTCAGGTGGATGTAAAAGATCCCACGGCAATGTTTCGAAGAAGAGCAGGGGGAGTTATCCCTGCTGTGCTGGTTAATATTTATCCCTCAATCAACATAACAAAAACAGATGATCTGGTGGTTATCACATTGCTGTTTGTGGGAGCTTGCTGTGCGCAAATTGGCTGCCGTGTTTCCCACATTACAACAGTGACTCCACTTCATTGGCTGTAAAGCGCTTTGGGACGTCCGGTGGTTGTGAAAGGCGAGACTTTCTTTCTCTCGGTCCGTAGCCTTGTAGGTCACGGTACTTCAAGTGCATATCCAAGTACTTTTTAAATGTGATGAGCATTTCTGCCTTGCCATTGTGCTATTTCATAGGGAGCTGGCATGCACTGTTACCTGCTCGCAAGTAAATCAGGCCCCTTTGAGTTGATGAATATCAATCACAGCAGCCTTGGCTGAATTTCACGAACAGTGGGATGCAGGGCAGGCTGGAGGGTTGGATCAGTGGCATTTCAGTTTGGGAGGGTGACACGGCCTTAGCCTCACCCAATGAGAAGCCAACATAACCGTTTTACAACATTGTTAAATACACGAGTACATCATTCAACACAAAGACCTCCTTCGGACTGTCTCCAGACCATTCCTGGGCCAGACCAGACCAAACATATTCCTCTTTTGTTCGAATATTATAAATGGAGCCTGCTGGGATTCAATAGTGCGTTATTGGTGATCTTGCTAGGATGATTCACCTGCACTCTGTTAACTTCTTTGTCATTAAAATGAGTTTTTCCAATTAGTTTTCTGATTTTCCCCTGCTCCTGCAAGCCCCCTTCTTGAGGTACGCTTCCTGAGGCTAGCTGATGTGGCAGAATGGACAGGATGCCATGGCCTTGGAGAGGGTGTAGAGGAGATTTGCTGGAATGGTTCCAGGGATGAGGGACTGCAGTTATGTGGAGAGACTGGAGAAGCTGGGGTTGTTCTCCTGAGAGCAGAGAAGGTTAAGAGGAGATTTAACAGAGGCGTTCAAAGTTATGAAGGATTTGAATAGAGTAGATAGGGAGGAACTGTTTCCACTGGCAGGAGGGGTCAGTAACCAAAGGACACAGATTTAAAAAATTTGGCAAAAGGACCGGAGGGGAGATGGGCAACGTTCCCCCTAAGCTGCGTGGCCGCGTGGCTGCACAGCTGTCTGCCGGTCCCGCGCAGGCCGGACCGGCTTTTCCAACGTGAAATTTCGCGCATACGCAAAGCTTTGAGTCGGCCGCGCAGCCCGTTAAAGGGGCCACGCACCCAAAAACAGCATCAGGTGGAAGATTGGAGATGAGGAGAATTTTTTTTACGCAGCGAGTTGCTGTGAGCTGGAATGCACTGCCTGATATCCAAACACCGGCGGAAGATGATTCAATCGGCATTTTCAAAAGGGAATTGTATAGATACTTCAAAAGGAAAAATTTGCGGGGCTGTGGAGAAAGAGCAGGGGGGGGAGTGGGTCTAATTGCGTAACTCTTTCAAAGACACGATAGGCCGAATGCCCTCCTTTAGTGCTGTATGATTCTATGAACATCAGGGACTGGTACACTGCACTTGTACAGACTGGAAAATACATAGGATTACATAGGATATACGGCACAGAAACAGGCCATTCGGCCCAACCAGTCCATGCCGGTGTTTATGCTCCACTCGAGCCTCCTCCCGTCTTTCCTCATCTAAATCTATCAGCATAACCCTCTATTCCCTTCTCCCTCATATGCTTGTCCAGCCTCCCCTTAAATGCATCGATACTATTTGCTTCAATCACTCCCTGTGGTAGCGAGTTCCACATTCTCACCACTCTTTGGGTAAAGAAGTTTCTTCTGAATTCCCTATTTGATTTCTTGGGGACTATCTTATATTGATGGCCTTCAGTTATGCTCTTCCCCACAAGTGGAAACATTCTCTCTGTATCCACTCTATCAAAACCTTTCATAATTTTAAAGACCTCTTTTCGGTCACCCCTCCGCCTTCTGTTTTCAAGAGAAAAGAGACCCAGCCTGTTCATCCTTTCCTGATATGTATGACCTGGCATTTCTGGTATCATCCTTGTAAATCTTCTCTGCACCCTCTCCAGTGCCTCTCTATCCTTTTTATAATATGGCGACCAGAACTGTACGCAGTGCTCCAAGTGTGGTCTAACCAAGGTTTAGCATAACTTCCCTACTTTTCAGTTCCATATCTAGAAATAAACCCGAGTGCTTGGTTTGCATTTTTAGTGGCCTTGTTAACCTGTGGCGCAACTTTTAGTGATTTGTGTATTTATACTCCGAGATCCCTTTGTTCCTCTACCCCACCTAGACTCCCACCCTCCAAGTGATAAGTGACCTCCCTATTCTTCCTACCAAAATGTAATACCTCACATTTATCTGTGTTAAACTTCATTTGCCAATTATATGCCCATTCTGCAAGTTTATTAATGTCCTCCTGTAATTTGTTGCAGTCCTCCTCAGTATTGACTATCCCCCCCCCCCACCCACCCCCAATTTGGTATCATCTGCAAATTTAGAAATTGTGTTTTTGATTCCAAAGTCTAAATCGTTAATGTAAATTGTGAGCAGCAGTGGAGTGGACTGATGGCCAACCTCCAGTCAACAAGGCACACAGAGCGCGGAGAGGGAATATTTACTGCAAAATCTGGGGTACAACTCACAAGATAATGCATGTGCAGCTTGTAGTGTCTTTAATCACATTGCGACTGTAAGATGGTGGAGCGATTTTCACTCTGACGTATCCCAAACGCCTTGACGTGACTCCCCATGTGCATTAATATCATTCAGCACTTTGACATAAGAAATTAGATCAGGATGCCCCAAAATAATCAGAAATGCTTTCGGTCTCATTTTCACCAGGGCTATAAACAGATATACCGACAAAGCAACGCATATCGAAACTCCTGATAGACTTTTCAAGACGTCAAATTTTGTGTTTTATTTCCTTTTAATCTCGTACAATATTAAAACCATGATTGGGCAAAAGCCATTTACCACAGACACCAATATACAAAGCACAAAACAGATTGCACATGGCAAAAATAGAAACTGTGCCATACTCAAAATCCAATAAAGCAGACTCCATTTAACATCTCAGTAGGTTTTTTTTTCAAATTATGAATTAAGGTTCCCTTGGATTTTTGTCCTTTGGGCTTGTCAATGCTGTTTATAAATGGCTATGCAGTTGCTAGGAAACAGTATGAACAGACTGAGAGTTGCTCGGAACTTGAATTTGTATATATATCTTTCATGTTGATAGCAACCCTGGGAGCCCAACATCCAGCCTTTTAATCAGCCGCTCAAGAACACTATTGAAAGTCTTCGGAGCGTAAAATAAGATCCTTAACCTTTTCTCTCTGAGCCATAATATCTTAGTGATTGGTTTATGTTAAATAAATGATCTTATTCGATAAATCCTCATTGCTGGCTTTTTCTGAAGTGACGTTAACAATGGTTTAAATCCGCCTTTTGTAAAAAAAAGAGGTTCAATTATTTTTACCTTCTTGAATATTTACTCACTCCCTTGATTCCCGCCTGTATGATAGGACACCATTCATCGGAGGGGACATCAAGCAAACTAACACCTTTATCTATCAAAGCAGGCAGTGGATTCTTAACAACAAGGGAATTGGTTAGAAAATGATCAAAACTATTTTTGCCTGGCTCCTTAATGGTGGCTAGGTTGAAAAAACTTCTTCCGAGGCTAGAGAAAGAGAGAGGGGAAGTGAGAGAGATGTGTGTCGGATACCAGATCTCAGAAATCATAGGCAGTCTGTTCAATCCACACCTCAGTTATGACGATACTCCTCAACCTACCCATGATCTCAGATTGGCATCTGCCCTCTGAGTGGGAAACTTAAGCGTTCATTTGCAGTGAACTTCTGAGACTCCCTGAAATAAAATCAGTTCTTGGACAACATAGTTTATTTTTGGAAGTGAGTAGGCTTCAGCAATGGAAACCTCTCACTCAGCTCGCTCAGAAATTGAGTACCAGGCTTATCCTGGGGACCATTCGGCCTACTTGAAATTTCCATTAGAGCTTGAATTTTTCAAATATTTACAGTTGCGTCACCTCACAGCTAAACTTTTGGTTACAACTTTTAATTGAGGAAGAATTATTTCACCCTTTTTTGGCGTAATCTTTCATCCTTTGGTGTGGCAATGTAATGGCTGTTTTCTGTGTTGGTTGTGGAATGTGATTTTTGGATCCGATTGTTCCCTGGCAACCACAGAACCGAATATACCACATGGTCAGTACAGAACAATCAAAAAGGAGGACTCTATATAAATGCTACATTCAGACACTCCTACACAAACCAAACTTGTAACAAAGATTTGGGATTTGGCCCAGTCACATCAAGCTGCAAGGGCACCCTAGCAAGTGCCTGAAGTGGCCAATTGGATCGTAGCGTCACTGTCTCGTTGCTCCCTGGATGTCCCGAGATTGACAATGGGCTTCCTTTTCTGGCGGTGGGTGCATGGCAACAAAAGCTTTTTAACAGAAAATAAAAAAGGTGGAATCATAAGGGTCAAATCTGACGGGATCACCTTTGAAATGAAAGTCTACGCTCTTTAAAGAAGAAGTAAAACACCCGTGGCACAGCGATAGAGCACAGGCCAGACACAGCACCGTCACTCTACTCAAAATGCAGTGCACAAAGAGGCAGGGATGAGAGACATTTCATCACAACACAGCGGCACAGCACCGAGAACACTTATGAAAAGCTTGTCGGGAGGCGAGGAGGGGGTGAAATCTGTTCAAATTCGCAAATCTTTTGGAACCAAGTAGAGTTCCCTCTCTCCCCAGGTAACACATATTCTCATAAGAATAATCTGGGCAAAACAGCCCAATGAAGAGCGGCATTGTGCCTTTTCTGTTCCAACTTTTAACCTGCGATGAGAATGGTAAAAATCTTCAACCATGCCACAAGGGGGCAGCACAGCACCACACTTGTGGCATCGCAGTGAGGGCCAGGCATTGATCTCTTCGACTGAGTCTCACTATAATTTAGTGATAGGCGGACACCTTTACTCAATAAATTCTGCAATTGACGGAACTGGAGCAAACCAGTCAGTTTTATTACCAGTTCCACTTCAATCTTTGAAAGGCCCAGAGCAGGGGAATCTGCAATAAAAATCAGCTGTACATTAACACAATAAATATATCAATTTGATTCCAATGGCCAAGATAACTTCAATAGAAAAGTGGTAAACTTAAAATCAACTCTTACAAACTAAAAAATATTTCCCATTCCCAGTATATCTGGCATATGCATTCCTTGCCCTCTCACCAGATTTAGAATCAGAGCATGATACAGCACAGGAGGAGGCCATTCAGCCCATCGTGCCTGTGCTGGTTCTTTGGAAGAGCGATCCAATTCGTCCCACTCCCCCTGCTCTTTCCCCAAAGCCCTGCAAAATAAAAATTCTACCAGGGAGCCAGTTGGAAATCTCAATCAACAGATAGGAAAGCTAAGAAGCGAGCTCAGCACTGTCTTTCCAGAAAATTACTTTTTTTTAGAATTGTTTTGTGACGGAGAAACACCGACAGTCTGTGCATCACCTTCAGCAAAGATCATGTCAGTTCTAAAGTCATGGCGTGGAGACATTTACATCGTTTGGGGATTTTAAGTGCAACTTTAAAATTTGGCCACAAGCAAAATACACATTTTCACGATCGCAGCTTTGTACAAAGATTTAAATGAACCACTTTTGGTAAAATGAACAGCGCCAAAGAATTTCTCTTCCTTGACCTGCCAAATATGGGAGAGTCACGTTCCTTCATCGTCACTGGGTCAAAATCCTGGAACTCCCTAACAGCACTGTGGGAGCACCTTCACAACATGGTTCAAGAAGAAGGCCCACCACCACCTTCTCAAGGGGCATCTAGGGTTGGGCAATAAATGCCGGCCTTGCCAGCGACGCCCACATCCCGAGATTGAATAAAACTAATATCGTTAACCTCAAGAATGACACTGATTGTGGATATAAGTCGCTCCTCTTGCATGAGGCTGGGCAGACGTGGTGATGTGCCCTTTTCCAAATACTGCCACCGCCAGGAGAGCAGAGGGCTATAAGGGGGCTTGCTCTGTTCAGGGACTAGGATGTGACCTCTGTGGAGTGGGAGAGACTCGCAAACAGTACAGGGTCAGAATACAAGTGGGGATGTCAGCAAGCTCACACCGTGAGGGACTCCAGGCACCGACTTCACTGCCCCATGGTACAGAGCATTGGAGTCCCAACCTGCACCCCCAACCCATGCCACCCGGTGCAGCAGCGCCAACCTGGCACTACCACGCAGTCCTTAACCGCTCCACCAAAGGACGTACATGTCCCTCTAAAATTACTGTTCCTACACGTACCGATCTGAATCTCATCCATTTAGAACCAACCCAGTCTGGCACCCTGTGAAAAAGCGATTGTCTTCACTGAAATATCTCCCCCTCCCCCCCCCATCAGTGTGATAAATGTATCAGTGGACGAGTCCAAGAGAAAGTCCTTTGACTTACCTTTTGTTGGTAAACTCCTGTAGCTTTTGGGAAGAAGGTCAGTGAGTCTTGTTATGATGTACCTCATGTACCTATGGTTTTTTTTTTAATTCATTCATGGGATGTGGGCGTCGCTGGCAAGGCCAGCATTTATTGCCCATCCCTAGTTGCCCTTGAGAAGGTGGTGGTGAGCCACCTTCTTGAACCGCTGCAGTCCGTGTGGTGAAGGTACTCCCACAGTGCTGTTAGGGAGGGAGTTCCAGGATTTTGACCCAGCGACGATGAAGGATCGGCGATATATTTCCAAGTCAGGATGGTGTGTGACTTGGAGGGGAACTTGGAGGTGGTGGTGTTCCCATGCGCCTGCTGACCTTGTCCTTCTAGGTGGAAGAGGTCGCGGGTTTGGGAGGTGCTGCCAAATAAGCCTTGGCGAGTTGCTGCAATGCATCTTGTAGATGGTACACACTGCAGCCATGGTACGCCGGTGATGAAGGCAGTGAATGTTTAAGATGGTGGATGGGGTGCCAATCAAGCGGGCTGCTTTGTCCTGGATGGTGTCGAGCTTCTTGAGTGTTGTTGGAGCTGCACTCATCCAGGCAAGTGGAGAGTATTCCATCACACTCCTTACTTGTGCCTTGTAGATGGTAGAAAGGCTTTGGGGAGTCGGAAGGTGAAACACTCGCCGCAGAATACCCAGCCTCTGACCTGCTCTTGATGCCACAGTATTTATGTGGCTGGTCCAGTTAAGATTCTGCTCAATGGTGACCCCCAGGATGTTGATAGTGGGGGATTCGGCGATGGTAATACCATTGAATGTCAAGGGGCCATGGTTAGACTCTCGCTTGTTGGAGATAGTCATTGCCTGGCACTTGTGTGGCGTGAATGTTACCTGCCACTTATCAGCCCAAGCCTGAATGTCGTCCAGGTCTTGTTGCATGCGGGCACGGACTGCTTCATTATCTGAGGAGTTGCAAATGGCACTGAACACTGTGCAATCATCAGCGAACATCCCCATTTCTGACCTTATGTTGGAGGGAAGGTCATTGATGAAGCAGCTGAAGATGGTTGGGCCTAGGACACTGCCCTGAGGGAATCCTGCAGCGATGTTCTGGGGCTGTGATGATTGTCTACCAACCACCACAACCATCTTCCTTTGTGCTAGGTTCCTACATGTCATTTGGAGGACCAGTTTTAGAAATAGAGGAGTCATGAGGCTGCGCAGGGTTGCGTTGCATGTTATTCTGGGTGTTGACGGAGCACGACAGAACTTTGCATGTTTGGTGCTCAGGGCAGGGATTTTACAAGCCGACTGCTTGAGGATGGTGGTGGGCAATCGAGAATTTTACAAATTTGGCACTTTAGCGATGGAGGGGGTTCGGGGTGGTGGCAAGCTAGCACTTTCCAAACAAGAGTTCTCAGCGTCAAGGGGCAAGTATTTTACAAGCGACGTGTTCAAGGGACACACTGTGAGCTACAGGATTGAAGTGTTGAGGCCCAACTTAGTGCTTCCATTTTGATTTGGGGCCCCCAGTTGATGGACCACAAACTCACATGTATTGCAGTAAATTGGTATGTGGTGACCTCCTAGTTTCTGAACACTAGCTGCTGTCTGTTTTGAATAATTCACTCTCTTAGTACGCTTTAGACTGTGGCGCTAGGTTAGAACTGACCATTTAGTAGGGATCTGGCCTGCAGTAAACAGTGGAGGACTCAGACCCAGTCTTTGAGATGCTGTGTGAAGACCCATTGGAGGTGAGGTCCAGTGACAAATGCGTTGCCTTGAGGGTCTCATCGACGTCGTCGTCATTCTGGTTGATGACCGTGGATACGGTGGTCTCCATACGACTGACCTTGTACATGCTGCCCTGGGTTTGAAAATACTTGGTGGATTTCATCTCCAGCCCCTCGTAATCGTTTGTTTTGACGAAGGGGCACCAGCGGAAAACACGACGGAATCCAGCCCGGAACCTGGAACAGAAACGAGCCACAGTGTCTCACCATTGGCCATCTATCAAATATAATGGCCCGGGATTTGCTCAAGAGAGTTGTCATCATTCTGGGGAACCCACTGGAGGGGGTCCAGTTACACCGACTCTGGGAGTGACCGATCGGCTCGTACGGTGGAGGCGCACCTCCGTCTACCCTTTACAAGGCAAATGGCGCCAAGAGGGCCAGAACTAGGGGTGCGGGGAGATCCTGCTTCACTGGCTCGGAAGGGACCCTGGGTAGCACGGGAGGCCACTGCACTGAGAGCGATGAGGCGTCCAGGCCTCCAGGTGGGTGCAAGTGGACTCCCGAGGAAGCAGGCTGGTGACTTCTGAAAAATAAAATAAAGTGGATCAGCCCCCCCACACACACAGCGCTCCAAGGCGGGGGGTTGAAGGAGGACCTGGGGTAGGTGGGCACTGAAGATATGTCTCTAATGGAGTTGACACCCAACATCAATGAGATGCCCTCACGCTGTCCCCACAAACTATGGCTTATGGACTACTCAGAAAGTGCGTCCCCGACACTGTGTGGATGCACCATGTGATACAAGTCCGGCTGGACAGTGAGTGTGCGTGTGGGGCATTCAGAGTGGCAGTGAGTCCTTCCATGGTTGAATAGTCTGCAACCACTCACTGTGAAGGCTCACACACGAAGAATGGCCACTTGGATGAGGTACTGGGGAGCTACTAACACCCGTGGAATTGTAATTCAGCGGAATCACAGGCTTTAGCAGAGGACACGTGCCTAAGGGGTCATTGTACAGTACGTGGGCTATTCCCAGTATGACACATACTCTATGGGGGAGAAATTCATTATAGCCCAGGAGTGGGCGCTAACTTTGGAAAAGTTTGAGATTTAGCGGCAGACGCTAATGAATCTCGCTGCACGCAAAATTCAGTGTCATCGCTCAAAGAAAGAATGGAGCGCTGCGCTAACGGCCTCGTTCAGTGGTGTTAGACTCAAAGCGCTCAGCAATTTCAGGTGCAGTCTAATCGCTAGTCATCATTGCCACAGGCTCCTTCCAGTCCTTAAAGGGGAGGTTCAATCATGCTGCAGAACATCATTCTCAGCATTGCTGGTTCTGCAGCTGTCTCAGCCAGCAGCAGACGGCCAAGGAGAAGGAACCAGACCACTGAAGGAGGTGTCATGATGGCAGATCAACGGCCCAGGGAGAGAGCTCGCAGATTCTGCGACCAGGCATTGGAGGCCTTGGTCTTCGCTGTGGAGAGATGGAGGGCGGTTCTGTACCCAGCAAGTGGCAGGAGGCCCTCGCCGCAAGTCTTCCGCACCATGTGGAGGGGGGTAGCCCAACAGGTCTCGGGCAGCGCTGTGGTCCCCAGGACCCACACACAGTGCAGGAAGACATTTAACGACCTCACTCGGGTGGTCAGGGTGAGTTAATGCTTCAACAAATGCTACATACCACCATCTGAACCACAGTATTCACACGCTGGCCAAAGCACCACAACCCCAGCATTCACCCACCAACAATCTCCACCTACCAACACTCACACCCATATCTCACACCTTGCACACAATGACACTTATTCAACTATGGCACTATGACAGGCACATCTCCCAAACACATTGCTCCACTCACTCACACACTTTCCTTTCTCTAGCAGGCCAAGGTGGCTCACAACAGGAGGGAGCAGGAGCGCACAGGCGGGGGACAAGCCGACACCCAACCACTGTCTGCGCTGCAGATTATTGGGTGCCAGGTGGTGGGCGCCGTGGCCACCGGTGACGTTGACCCCCTTGGGGACAACAATGGTATGTTCATCCCTACTCCTTCTTCTCATATCCCACTTCCCCCTCACCCCACAGGCCTTTCCCACATTCCAGCTAAGCGTGCTGTA